>CAJQZP010000835.1:770000-1075000 GCA_907164705.1 Parnassius apollo
TCTTTTACAATTTCTTTTAAAAAACTCTAGATGATATCGTACAGGTGCCCGTCCGAATGAATCAAAATATTGACCGACGTCATTCGTATCGATATATAAAGCTACCCAATGTGACCCTGGTTTATCATCTGTATCCAAATTGCATATTATATACGTTGGTACGTGGGTGTACATGGGTAGTTTATTGGCAGCATAAACATTATTTTCTAGAGTGGGGTGAATCTTTTTCAGATGTTGTTGTACATCTAGTGTATCCATAATATTACTGCTATTAGTAGATTATTACAGTACCAATCTACTCAATGACTAATATAGGAATGATCAATTATAGTGATATCTAAATATTAAATTGCTTTCTTTGTGTTATACAAAACGTATTTGAGTCACCAATACAGTGAACAAGACACGACAGGAAGGACGTAGGAATGTAGAGATAAGCAACAGAATGTAAGGTAAGCTTGTTGACGCATAAAGATACTATCAATTCTACTGCAGAAATTCTTTAGATTAGAATTATTACTCACTGGTACTATATAAGACCAAGCAACTGCAGTCATGGAGTTAGTGTATGGTCGTTTGACCGCAGTGGATCTATCAATACTACGTTTGTGTTACTTCAACGCATCAAAGGCCATGGATGTAAGTGTTTATTCTATTGACAAACTTACTTTTCTTTCTGTTATTTTCTTACGTGTGTATGATTTAGTGTTAACAAATTATATTTAAATATTATGTGTGTGTATATGGTTAAGCCGTGGTAGCTCAGATGGTTAGCGCAAAATGTAAAATTCATAGTACACGACCCGGGTTCGATCCCCGCCGGCACCAATTAAATTGTTAATTACAATTTTAAGTGCTGATTTACCACGTGCTCAGCGGTGAAGGAAAACATCGTGAGGAATGCATGTCTGAGAAAATTTCGAAGGCATGTGAAGTTTGCCAACACGCATTGAGGTATCGCAGCGAACATTTCCTAGCCCTAAAACCCTCTCAGAAATGAGAGGAGGCCTATGTTCAGCAGTGGACTTTAATAGGTTGTAACTTTAGCTTTTTTAACTTTTATGATTAAGTGTTAACAAATTGATATTAACATGATAACTGTGTTGTTGCAGAAATCATTGAGCTTCGATGAAAATACCTATAAACAGTATTACTACTCGCCACTCTCCCCTCAAGAAGAGAGTGATGACATCGTCATTAATAATAACACATGCGATGGTGGAAAAAGAAAATCGCAATCGATTGATCATTTTTTTGAAGCTGAATCAAAAATAAAAAAGAGGAAGCTGTTATCATCAACCGTAGCACGAGCCGCTAGAGATGGTGTATCATACATTTCTACTAATTCTGACGACGGAGACCAAGCGACGCATCTCATCAAAATTGAAATGTACGATATGAAGAAGCTATCCAAGATTCCAACTACTGATCATTGGAAACATGCTTCCACGAGGATTAAATATTACGTAAAGACTAATAAGGATAGCATCTACGACAACACAAACGCCCTCGTATACAATATTACAAAGACAATAGCAGAAAGTGAAAAAGTTAAAAAATACTTTTTTAACAATGACAGTCATTAGCTGATCATTAGTGAATGTGATTCTGTTTACTTAAATTACTTCCGTGTACTCATTATATTCTATTTCTAATCCTTTGTTAGACTTAAATATCGGACATTATTTGAAATTTGGGTATCAGTTGGTCTACCAACACTGAACTGTTACTTACTCTGCTACCTATTTTCTTCTTTACTATAAGGATGGCAAACTTCAGTGAAGTGTGCACCAGTGCTTTCTTCTCCACAACCATGGAAGAGAATACGGAACTATTCAACAGCGAATTAAATCAGGAGTTGTCTAAAGTTTGTGATGAAATGGAGAAGGATCAACTGTTCGATTCATCGTATGATGATGAGTTGTATAATCACTGTGCGATGGTTGAAACACAGTTTAAGTAAGTAAAATAAACATTCATTTCGATCATAATTTACACAATGTCTTGTACAGTTTTTAATAAATTTAAACATTTTAGTAGTCAACCACTACAACTTGGAAGAGGAACGAAGCGAACGAGCAGCAAAGAACCCAAGATCATCAAAAAACCAACAACGGAAGCAGAAGCGCCTACCTCTGCAGGGAACAGTATCAGTAACGAAGATCAAATGGAATGTCTAACGTGTCATATATTTATCAAGAAACGGTATTTAGCTAATCATTTAAAAAGTAATGTTCACAAAAATAATCTTTTAAATTCACATAATTCTTTATCAAACGTTAGTGTTATTGAATCTGCTTTTGGAAATAGGATTTTAACTTATAAAATCAAGAGTAGAGTAGATAGTTCGACATTGGTAAATTTTGAAACTCCTGAACTATTTTTAAATTCTATTAAAGATGATATTTTATTTTTAATACAAGAGTGTATTCATCAACACATAATTTTTAAAGTAAACTTCATATTGCATGCTGATTTTGTTCAACAAACTAAAGATATTCATGATGCGTTCGATTTTCAAACGCTTAACTATATTATTTGTCAAGGAGATGACTTAAATATTTTTTTTCATCTTTAAATGATACAATTACTACTAAAATTAGTGCATTTGAAAAAAAAAGATAGTGGATGGAGTCTAAAAAACATAAAATCTATAGACATGAATGTTAATAAATTTAACCCCCCTACGCGGTACTTCATACATAGATCTTCCTCGTGACATAAAATTAAAAAAGGCTGTTATAAATGTAAAAAGCAAGGATTATTTTTGTTTTAAATGGGCGTTACTCTCGGCGTTATATCCCGTAAACAAAGACGCGGATCGTGTATCATCGTACGTTAAACATGCAAATAAACTTAAATTTAATGGTATTTCCTTTCCAGTTAAAATTTCTGACATAGCAAAAGTAGAGAAATTAAATGATATTAGTATTAATGTTTTTGGGTTAGAATATAATAAAGAAAAACGACGTAATTCTATAGTAGGTCCATTATTTTTAACAAAGTGTCGTAAAGATAGACATATCAATTTATTATTTTTTTCCAAGGATACAAAAAATCATTATTGTTACATAAAAAATTTATCGCGGTTAGTTAGTAAACAAATTTCAAAAGACGGTCACATCATGTACATTTGCGAAGCATGTCTACTTCACTTTCCATCTAAGGAAAATTTAAATAACCATGAACAATACGATTGTGCCCACATTTGTACAGAATTACCAAACAGTGAAACTTTTAAAAAAAAGAATTGGTTTGGTCAACCTATTTCAAATGATAAAATTAAATTTGATAGTTATGAAAAAAAGTTGAAGATACCATTCGTAGTTTATGCAGGATTTTGAAGCATTTTTAAAACCAATAGAATCATGTTCTAACGATCCTTCCAAACCTTTCACACACAATATTCAGAAACATGAAGTACATAGTTTTGGTTATTATATAAAATGTTCATATGATGATAAATTATCAAAATATGTAACGTATTGCGGACCCAACTGTGCACAAGTGTTTATGGAAAGTTTATCTAACAATCTCAAAGAAATAAATAGACTTCAAAAATATCCTCCACTTCCGCTAACAAATGAAGAAAAAAACCAAATTTCAAATGCAACCATTTGTCATATTTGTGAAACAGAGTTAGCAGAACATTTTTATGATTTTGATTGGTACACCGGTAGTTTTATAGGTGTTGCTCACGAATCATGTAGCTCGAAGTTCAGGAAACCTCGTTATATACCAATATTTTTACACAACCTTAGTCACTATGATGCTCATTTTATTGTTCACGCGTTAAACTTTTGTGATGGTGAAGTCGAAGTTATCCCTCAAAATAAAGAAAAATATATATCCTTTTCCAAAAAATTAAAAATGAATAACCACGAAATTATATTAAGATTCATAGATTCATTTAAGTTTTTATCATGTAAATTAGAAGAATTGGCCAAAAATCTCAGTAATGATCAATTTCAAGAATTACGTAGAAATTATCCTAATGATGAAGATTTCTTTCGTTTAAAACGGAAAGGCGTTTATCCATATGAACTTATGACTAATTATGATAGTTTAAGCCTAACATCGCTCCCCGAACAAAAATTTTTTTATAGCTCGCTCACAGATTCCCATATTTCAAATGATGATTACAATCATGCTAAAGATGTTTGGGAACACTTTGGGTGTTGTAATATGCTAGATTATTCAAACCTGTATTTAAAAACAGACGTTTTACTTTTAACCGATGTATTTGAAAACTTTAGAAAGTTATGTATTAATACTTATGATTTAGACCCTGCCCATTATTACACAGCACCCGGTTTAAGTTGGGATGCAATGTTAAAATATACAAAAATAGAATTAGAACTTTTAACAGATTATGAGAAAATTGCATTTATTAGATCAGGTATCAGGGGTGGTGTATCTCAATGTAGTAATCGTTATGCTAGAGCTAATAACAAATATATGGGGGATTATGATGCAGGGAAACCAAATTCATATATCACATATTTTGATGCCAACAATTTATATGGTTGGGCTATGTCTCAATGTCTTCCTACTGGTGGATTCGAATGGGTAAATCCGAATACAGAATTTAATGTGTCTGAGACATCGAACTTCGGTTTTATTTTAGAAGTTGATTTGGAATATCCAGATGAACTTCATGATTTACATTCGGACTTTCCTTTATGCCCCGAAAACATTTGTGCAGGCAATATTAATGAAAATAAACTAGTCCCAAATTTAAATAATAAAGATAAATATGTAATTCATTACAGAAATTTAAAGCAGTGCATAGAAATGGGGGTTAAATTAACTAAAATTCATAGAGTTTTAAAATTTAAACAGTCTCGCTGGTTGAAGATGTACATAGATCTAAACACAAAATTAAGAACGTTAGCAAAATCAGATTTCGAAAAAGATTTTTATAAATTAATGAATAATTCAGTCTTCGGAAAGACTATGGAGAATATTGAAAAAAGGGTTAACATAAAATTAGTTACACACTGGGAGAACCAGGGCAAAGCTTTAGGTGCTCAAGATCTAATCGCTAAACCACAATTTCATAGTCTTTCAGTATTTTCGGAAAACCTAGTTGCGGTTCAGTTGCGAAAAACAAAGTTAATATATAACAAACCAATTTATTTAGGGTTTTGCATTTTAGATATTTCAAAAACATTAATGTATGATTTTCATTATAACTATATGGTTAAAAAGTTTAGTAAAATCAAATTATTGTATACAGATACGGATAGTTTAATATATCATATATTTACAGATGATTTTTACTCTGATATAAAACCTGACCTTTCATCATACTTTGATACCTCAGCTTATGATGCAAATAATATTTTTGAATATCAAAAATTAAATAAAAAGAAATTAGGTTTTTTTAAAGATGAAAATAATGGTAAAATCATGAAAGAATTTGTGGGTTTACGATCCAAAATGTACGCTTTTAACTTAGAGAATAAGACTATAGCCAAGGCAAAAGGGGTAAATAAATGTATCACTAAAAAAGATGACCATGGATAATTATAAGTCTTCTCTATTTAATAAAAAAGTGCAATATTATAGTATGCTTAGATTTAAATCAATTAAACACACAATTTTTACACAAAAATTAAATAAGATTGGTTTATCATATAATGACACAAAGAGGCATATTTTAGATAATAATATTGAAACATTAGCTTGGGGTCATTATAAACTGCGTTAAGTGTTGATAGTTTTTAATTTTATGTCTGCATGTAAATAAAATTTGTATTGATTGTAAAATAATGATAATAGTATAATATGACGTAGAGTTTATTACATATTTAATCGTTGATTTATTGTAAATAATTTAAGTTAATTGTTGTATATATTTGCGTGTGTATGTGTGCATTTATTTGAGGTTGAGTTGATTGTAAAATTATGATGTGCTAATTGTGTTAGAAATAGTATACAGATCATTCTGTTTTATATAATGTTTGCAATATATATTAATTGTTAACACCAACACTTTCATTTTTTATTTCACCCCTTAGAACTTTAGACGTGTGTAATGTTTCACTTTATTTTTTTTAACCTATTGCCGTTTACTGCTATTGTGGCGGGGCCAAGTGGATGTGGGAAGTCAAATTTTGTAACAAATTTTATAAAATCAGTTACAGAAATATGTAATTGTGATTTTAATCAGATCACATGGTGCTTTGATGAAATGCAACCTTTATATAATTCACCAAATGTTAACTACCATCAAGGAATTCCAAATGTTAATATGTTTGACGGTGAAAACCCACATCTTGTTATTATTGATGATCTAATGAGAGAGTCCGATGGAAGAATTGTGGATATATTTACAAAAGGTAGTCATCACAGGAATCTTAGTGTATTTTATTTAACACAAAATTTATTTCATCAGGGTAAAGGGCAAAGAGACATATCCTTAAACTCAAGTTATATAATATATTTTAAAAACCCTCGAGATAAAACTCAAATAAGATATTTAGCACGACAAGTGTCACCAGATAACCCAAAATTTATTGAAGATGCCTACAGGGATGCAACTCTAGAGGCGCATGGATATTTAATGGTAGATTTAAAACAGAATACCAATGATTTTTGTCGTATCAAGACAAATGTCTTCCCATTTAATGGTTTCTGCACAGTCTACGTCCCCACAAAAGAGTTTAAATACACCAAGAATCAAACATTTCAAATCATTGCTAAATGATGCATCGTCGACTCACAACGCATAAACATTTGCTAAACGCTTTGCATACGCTTAAACCAAAATATCAAAGAGCATTACTTAAAACGTGTGATGAAGAAGAAATTAACTGTATTTGTGAGTGTATTCATAACGTTTTACAAGGAAAAGTACCTCTTAAAGATCAAGATAAACAAAAATTGAATAAACACAAAAATATACTCCGTCAACTAGTGCGTAAGTGTAAACATAAACTAAGAAAAAATATAATTATACAAAAAGGAGGGGCTTTCTTACCAATAATATTAGGTGCAATATTGAGTGGATTAGTGAGTGGACTAGCCAGTTAACATGGAAAATGCAAAGAAAATGATACTTATCGAACCTGGATTGATTGAAAAATTAAAACAAGAAAATAAGGTTAATACGAGTAGTAGTTTATCTCGATTAGATATTGAAATGCAAAATATTATGAATAGTAAGACGGAAGACCGAAAGAAATGGATGTTATATTTACAAACACTGCAAAGATACCTTCATTTTACCGAAGAGGATCGTCAACCACTCAGATTACCAATTTATTCTGATACATCTAATGAAGATTCAAACGAGTCTAAAATTGGTTTTAAAAATAAAGATAGAGATCTAAAAACTTCAGTTGATGCTGAATCTTTGTTGGAGGAGAATCGATCCATCAAAAGTAAAGAAAATGTTGAAAATCCACTTTACACACCAGCTCAAATACTCAGTTTAATACCAAAAACTTATAATAAAAAAGGACAGTTATTATTAAACTTAGTTGAAACAAGTAAAGGTAAAATACATTGGGATAATGAAGGTACAGTCATAATTGATAATGAAAAAATTCCTGGAAGTAATATTGTTGATTTAATAAATGATTCACTAAGACCCTTAAAAAGAAGTGATCCAGTAGGGTGGGATAGATTTGCTGAAGCATTAAAAGATATTAAAGTACCACTTACTTATATTGGAAATCCAAAGAGATGTGAGTTTATTAACCAACTTCAAGCAAAAGATCTGAACAAACCCTCTGAGATTGAATTTCAAGAGTTTTCTACACCGAGCAGTAGAGATAAAAAGTCTACAACTAAAATACGTAAAAGGCTTGAGTGGGAAAAATGGACCCCGTACTAGAAGAAATTAACAGGATTTATTATGATCCATCTAATCCCGCTGGTTTTGGTAGTATTGATAAATTATCAAAAGCCATGAAGGGTAAAATGAATAAAAAGCAAGTAAAGGAATGGTTAAAATCACAAGAAACATACACATTACATAAACCCATTCGAAAAAAATTCCCGCGTAATAGGTACATTCTATCAAATATTAATGAACTGTGGCAAGCTGATTTAAGTGATATGCGAACTTATTCTCAATATAATGATGGTTTCAAGTATATACTTTGTGTTATTGATGTATTTAGTAAATATGCTTTTGCAAGACCAATGAAAAAGAAAAACTCAGAAACAACTAAAGAATGTTTTGAAAGTATATTTACTGAAAGTAATTTAACACCTACTCACATACAATCTGATAAAGGTACAGAATTTGTTTCAAAAGATGTACAAAAATACTTTAAATCCAAAAAGATTAATTACTATACCACTAACAATCCTGACATTAAGGCCAGTATTGTTGAACGATTTCAAAGAACACTAAAAATGAAATTGTTTGTGAATGTGTTTTACAAGATTTAATATACTCTTATAATCACAGCTTTCACTCTAGTATTAAGATGTGCCCATGTGATGTAAATTCCAACTGGTTGCGCGGAAAACCATTCGCGTTTTTTTATTTGACGGTAGGAACTTGTAGAATCATTATTCCTTTCCAAACAATATCATTCGTACCCTCCTATCGACACATCGGGGTGGTGGGGTGGGAGGGGAAAGAAGACGATTCTAGAACATCGCGTAATCACCCGAGCCGAGGATATATAAGACACGCGCGACCGATGCGCGAGCCTCTTCTCCCGCCGCAGTCGTCGTTGAACCAACGCTTCTCTCCTGACGCACCACTGGGGCCCCAGAAGTGTCTGTCCAGAGGAGGTTCCGGAAGTCGCCGCTATAGTGATCGACAGGAAGAAGAAACCCCGGTGAGTCAATATTCCTTAATTATACCTGCTTGCTAATAGTTTAACCCGCTCCAATCTGTGTTTTTTTTCCTAGTCAAGCAGGATTCCTTTCATCGATTCGACAAGTAATAGTTTAGTTTAGGGAAGAGCGAGTGCATTGTACCGCATGCTATAGTAGTCGCTTTACGTAAGCGTAGAAGCAATCGCATATACAGTCCACTTTAGTTAATATCTCGCGTAATAGGTTTGAGGTTTGACCGGGGAACTAGATTTTCGGCAGCCTTCAACACGTGGCTCCACCACCAACAATATTATGACAGTTTGGACTAATCTTTATGAAAGACGGTCAAACAAACTTTCTTTAGAAAATCCTAAACCAAATTTCAATGTGGGTGATTATGTTCGAATAACTAAATATAAACATGCTTTCCAAAAAGGATATGAATCAAATTGGAGTGATGAAATATTTATTATATCTTCAATAATTGATAGATCTCCATGGGTTGTTTATACAATAACAGATTTACAAAATGAACCAATATTTGGTACTTTTTATGAAAGAGAATTACAGAAAATCACTTACAACCCCACCTCACAATATAAAATAGATAAAATAATTGACACTCGTTACTCAGGTAACAGAAGAGAAGTATTAGTGAAGTGGAAAGGTTATCCAGATAAATTTAACAGTTGGATTTTAGCTTCTAGTTTAAAAGAAATATGAATAAAGAAAGTTTTTATTTAACTTTGCTCAGCAATAGTTCAATGGAATACTTTCCTGATAACAAGACCACAAATTTTTCAACGAAATTACCGAAAGCTATTAAATTAGAAGGTGAATGGTCGGTTGGAGTTGTCGAGTTTCAATATCCATGTACCATGTTTACTGTTCAAGATCATGAAAATGTTATATACATTACAAAATCTATGTTAATGCCTAATGAAGATAAACCATCCACAGTGTACTACAAAAAACATATTCCAGCTACCAACTATGATAACGTTGAGCATATTTTAAGAGTGTTAAATGGTATCGGAGAGAACTTGAAATTTCGCTATGATGAAATAACAAAATTTGTGTCTATTTCTGTTTTGGATAAAAATATAACTTCCGTAACATTATCACCCAAATTAAGTTTACAACTAGGTTACGAACCAAATAAAAATCTCCTAGAGAGAAGTTTTGGAAAGTGTCCTGCTAATTTACACTTAGTGTTACCATCTCAACTCTTTAAATATTGCGACATTATCGATCCTCAGATTGTGGGTGATATTATGACTACTTTACTAAGAGTCATTTCATTAGATCCTACAAAATACATTTATGGTGCAAATAAAATGCACGTTTTCTCTCAACCTTACTACTTACCTGTTATGCGAAGAGAGTTCGATACGCTGGAAATAGTTATAAGATCGAGCACAGGACAAAAAATACCATTCCAGTTTGGAACCGTGTGTATTAAACTACATTTCCGAAAATTATAATAATGAATTCTCTTCGTGATCGTCATAAATGTCCATATGAAAATTATTATACACGTCAAGCTGGGTCAGGAGTTGGAGTAATTTATAAGGGTGCACCATACCAACGCGGTCATGGTATTGGGAGCTTCTTAGGGGGGTTATTTAGATCAGTTTTACCTTTACTTTCAAGTGGTGCTCGAGTGATTGGTAAGGAGGCATTAAGCGCTGGAGTAGGACTTTTATCGGATATGGTTCAAGTGCGTCCTATGGAAGCCTCAATAAAAGATCGTCTAAAGCAAGTTAGTACGAATTTAAAACGAAAGGGTGATGAGAAAATTGATCAATTTAACATGACAGGATCTGGGTATAAAACTAAAAGAAAACGATTGACCTCGTTCATTCCACCATTAACTGCTAAAGTGAAAGCTGCGAAAAAACTTGGTCTAAAGCCAAAAAATAACAAAGATATATTTTCAAATTAAATATGTCTTTCCTTCATAATCATTCTTGCGAGTGCGTTAAGTCAGAATTGGATTTGTTTGCACTACCGTCTACTAACTAGCATTGAAAATGGATTGTGGATTCATTATAAACCAATTTCATCTCTTGGTGATGATGGACCTATCGAGTTTCAAGTTCCTGGGACAGGCGATGACTACATAGATTTGTCTCATACATTACTCCACATAAAGGCAAAAGTATTAAATCAAGATTCAACTAACTTGATATCTACTACAATAGTAGCACCTGTAAATAATTGGCTGCATTCACTTTTTAGTCAACTTGATGTTTATTTAAACCAAAAACTTGTATCACCACCTAATAATACCTATGCATATCGAGCATACATGGAAACCCTTTTAAACTATGCTCCTGCTGCTAAACAATCTCATCTTACTTGTAGTCTTTGGTATGATGATACAGCAGGAAAAATGGATTCTACGGATGGTAAAAACATAGGATTTGTTAAAAGACAGGAATTGATTAGTGAAAGTAAGGAAATAGAAATGATTGGTCATCTTCACGGTGACATTTTCAACCAAGATAAATTTTTAATTAATGGTGTTGAAATGAGTGTTAAATTGGTTCGATCGAGAGAGAGCTTTAATTTAATTGCTGGGTCAAACGATGTAAAGTTTAAAGTTTGCATTACGGACGCAACTCTTATTGTTCGACGAGCACGAATTAATCCAAGTGTATTACTCGCACATCAAAAAGTTTTAGCTTCTACCACTGCTAAATATCCTATTACTCGAGCTGAAGTAAAAGTTTTAACAATTCCATCGGGTGTTCAAGGAAAAACTCTTGATAATATATTTTTAGGGCAGGTACCCAAAAGATGTATAATTGGATTTTTGAACAATTCTGCATTTAATGGTTCCCTTACTAAAAATCCATTTAACTTTGAAAACTATGGTATTAATTCTTTCAGCTTATATATTGATGGTCAACAAATACCTTCAAAAGCTTTGCAACCATCTTTTAATAATAGCATATTTACATCAGCATATCATACTCTATTCTCGGGAACTGGTATTCACTTTCTTAATGAAGGAAATGGAATCTCTTGTGAACAGTATGCCAAAGGTTACTGTCTATTAGCATTTGACTTAACTCCTGATTTATCAGCCAACTCATCAGCTCATTGGAATCTCATAAAGCAAGGTAGTGTAAGATTAGAAGTACGATTTGAATCCTTACTAATACAAACAATTAACTGTATAGTTTATGCTGAGTTTGATAATATTATTGAGATAGATAAAAACAGAAATGTTACTGTAGACTATAGTAGTTAAGGTTATAATATGTGTTGTGTGTTAGATTTTATGAGTTATGTGTAATGCATTTTGTGTGTATGTAACTATGTGAAACATTATAAAATTAAATAAAACAAATTGTATGCAATATATTATTTTTTATTTCTTTATAAATATTCTATTTAATCTAATACAAAACTCTGTTCGAGTTTAAATTTTACATAAGCACACTGACTAAACCAGTGAACATGCTGCTGTCAAGGATCATCATCATCTTCCCAATCTTTTAAGCCACCACCACAATGGAAACACTTGGTCCTGTCTGCATGGCCAGTATAAAAGAAACCGGCTTCTGCAAGATCTTCAGGTTTCTGTCGCATAACGAGAGGCTAGTTTTCGAAACTGAGCAACCGGCTAGATTTTGAACTGAAGAATGGATATTCAGCTCTTGAGTACTGCATATTCTCGTTTTCATCTCCACTCAGTGTTGTAGTTTTGTTCTTCAATGATGTGTTCTGTACACGTATGCCACACTCATCTCTTTCTTCTGCTCTTGTCTTCCTGTAATTTAAGTAAACAGAATCACATTCACTAATGATCAGCTAATGACTGTCATTGTTAAAAAAGTATTTTTTAACTTTTTCACTTTCTGCTATTGTCTTTGTAATATTGTATACGAGGGCGTTTGTGTTGTCGTAGATGCTATCCTTATTAGTCTTTACGTAATATTTAATCCTCGTGGAAGCATGTTTCCAATGATCAGTAGTTGGAATCTTGGATAGCTTCTTCATATCGTACATTTCAATTTTGATGAGATGCGTCGCTTGGTCTCCGTCGTCAGAATTAGTAGAAATGTATGATACACTATCTCTAGCGGCTCGTGCTACGGTTGATGATAACAGCTTCCTCTTTTTTATTTTTGATTCAGCTTCAAAAAAATGATCAATCGATTGCGATTTTCTTTTTCCACCATCGCATGTGTTATTATTAATGACGATGGTATAATGCTGTTTATAGGTATTTTCATCGAAGCTCAACGATTTCTGCAACAACACAGTTATCATGTTAATATCAATTTGTTAACACTTAATCATAAAAGTTAAAAAAAGCTAAAGTTACAACCTATTAAAGTCCACTGCTGAACATAGGCCTCCTCTCATTTCTGAGAGGGTTTTAGGGCTAGGAAATGTTCGCTGTGATACCTCAATGCGTGTTGGCAAACTTCACATGCCTTCGAAATTTTCTCAGACATGCATTCCTCACGATGTTTTCCTTCACCGCTGAGCACGTGGTAAATCAGCACTTAAAATTGTAATTAACAATTTAATTGGTGCCGGCGGGGATCGAACCCGGGTCGTGTACTATGAATTTTACATTTTGCGCTAACCATCTGAGCTACCACGGCTTAACCATATACACACACATAATATTTAAATATAATTTGTTAACACTAAATCATACACACGTAAGAAAATAACAGAAAGAAAAGTAAGTTTGTCAATAGAATAAACACTTACATCCATGGCCTTTGATGCGTTGAAGTAACACAAACGTAGTATTGATAGATCCACTGCGGCCAAACGACCATACACTAACTCCATGACTGCAGTTGCTTGGTCTTATATAGTACCAGTGAGTAATAATTCTAATCTAAAGAATTTCTGCAGTAGAATTGATAGTATCTTTATGCGTCAACAAGCTTACCTTACATTCTGTTGCTTATCTCTACATTCCTACGTCCTTCCTGTCGTGTCTTGTTCACTGTATTGGTGACTCAAATACGTTTTGTATAACACAAAGAAAGCAATTTAATATTTAGATATCACTATAATTGATCATTCCTATATTAGTCATTGAGTAGATTGGTACTGTAATAATCTACTAATAGCAGTAATATTATGGATACACTAGATGTACAACAACATCTGAAAAAGATTCACCCCACTCTAGAAAATAATGTTTATGCTGCCAATAAACTACCCATGTACACCCACGTACCAACGTATATAATATGCAATTTGGATACAGATGATAAACCAGGGTCACATTGGGTAGCTTTATATATCGATACGAATGACGTCGGTCAATATTTTGATTCATTCGGACGGGCACCTGTACGATATCATCTAGAGTTTTTTAAAAGAAATTGTAAAAGATGGAACTGGAATGTTGATAGGATTCAGAATGAGTGGACTTCAGTTTGTGGCGAATATTGCTTAATGTATTTGCTATATAAGTTTCAGGGATGTTCAATGCATAGTTTTACGAGTATATTTACAGAGAACACATTGTACAACGATATTTTAGTGGATGAGATGTTTCGCTCCTATTTTATAGATAATAAGTAATAAGATTTTGTATTTCATAAATAAAAATTTTAACAAAATTAGGTAATGTGTTTTATTGATGATTCAGATTAGTGTTGTAGATAGGAACAAAGGAGTATAATACAATAGCATAAGCCGACCCACACGCTGACGAATAATAGATAATGACGGTAGTCAATCAACAATAGATAAGTAGATAAGGACAATGGAGCGCTAATGACGGTTGAGGCTCGTAGCGGATATCAATTAGATAAGAGTTAATTGATCTGCTCATCTCCGGAACCGTGCATCCTACGCAAAAATGGACCACAGATTCGTGATCAGAGCATGCCAAAACCTTTTTTTTTTTTTTAGGATTGTGAGTCGACGAACGTCGTACTTGTACCACTTCTGACTCAGTGCGCCAGAACTGGTACAACCTTTCTACAAGTGCGCCAGAACTGGTACAACGTAACTACTAATATCCAATAGGTTTCCCGAGGTTTTGCAATTGGATTGGATTTTCTAGCTTATCGGAGCATCAAGGTAGTAGACGGTGCATACTCCGAATACAAGCCCAATAACGCTGGTGTTATGATCGCGGGTGTCCTAACTGTACGAGTTCAGTCGGTTCTCTTACGATCTTCGAAGCTTGAATCTTCAGTGAATCGTTTGATTGTGCGATAAACAAATCGTAGGGTTATTTTAAATTTTTGTGGAATATTGAAAATCTCTTTTGGCGCGTAACCACAGCGGTGCAACGCTATAACCGCTACTCTTCTTTCTTCGACCACTCCATATTTGAAAATTAATGAATATTAATGTCTTTTTTATTTTTAATTATACAAACGTTATATTTGTAAAATTGGTGAAGTTCATTTAGCCAGTAATCAAAAATTTTAAATAATAAGGTTTTGACAGAACTTATGACCGACTAAGTATTTACAAATTCTTTTTGCGCTTCAGTTACTGTATTTCCATGACGATTATACATATGCAAGTCATAAATTCATTTTTATCACAGTTGAATTTATTTTACTATAAATTTTATCAGATAGTCTAGTGTAGAATTTTTAATTATATGCGTAAAAACTTAGTTTTTTTATGTGCCGACTTTATATGTATGAGGAAGGACACAACGTATTCTAGCTGCAACACTAAATGGGAAGGAATTTGAATTTCAATTATACATTTCCTAAATGTTTTTTTGACATTAGCATCATAAAAGGCCCGTGAAATAATTTCATTAAGGGCATCTCAACCTTTCAAATTCATTAAGCCATTTGGGCTATAAATGGTCACAAAAGAACAGATGTTTGTCTGTTCCATACGCAGACAGACTTACATACTAAAGAAAAACCTAACCAAGAATATTTAGCCTTAAATTTCTTTGCCATTATAATTATCTATTGCCATACTCTATTAACTAATCAAAATATTTATTAATATAATTTTGCATATTTTACGTTGATTGGGCATTACACTAACTATACTTCTAAGATAAGTTTTAAATTATTACGTCGAATGTGTTAAATATTTTTTACTTAAAGAAAATATCCTGTAACGGACATACGAGTCATACGACTATATGATTCTGTAAGTGTTCCCTTCCACTACATAGGAGCCCATTAGAATGTAGCATCATTTCAACTTCAAAGTAGCGTCACCTTAAGGCGGTACCCTGACCAAAACCTGGCAAAAGTGCGTTTTTCAGAGACTATTATCTCATTAGTTATGAGAAATAAGCTACATCTAAAAGCACATTATTAATGTTCGATATCCTATCATCACATTCCACGTTCTAATTTGTTTTTATGTGTTATGAATACATTTAAAATCTACTTTTAAAAAATGACTAAAATTATTGATTACATGCACCTGTTGCTAAAGGAAATGCTCTAATCATTTGAGAATTACACTAATGGATAGATAATTTAAAAATCTATATTCTACACGTTATATTTAATTTCTTAAGTTCGCTTATCTCTTTTAATTGAAATAATTCCAAATATTCGGGCGTATTTTTCCGTGATATATTGTATCGAGAGCGCGTGGACTGTATGGGACCGAACGCTCAAGGACTCTCGCTAGGGGAACCGTCTTAATTCATAGTGCTCGGGAACGACGCTTCAATTTTCTCGCCAGATTTAGATAAATTCCTTTTAGGAAATATCTAATTAATAAATTACAGCTATCATAGAAGTTGATATTGTCAAGCCTTTTAAAAGAATAAATTAAAACGATTACCTCGTAAAAATAAAATACACAATGTACAACAAATGGCGCCGGCGACCATCAGAGTTACGTGTAGCCATATTTAAAAATTTTGCTAAGTTGTATTTAAAAAAAAGCTATAGCTAATAGGAGTGTTATATGCCCATTTACGATCGGTTTATGCTAATTTTGCTCATTCGTCTAGGTTACTACCGTTATTTAGTTATACAGTTCCTTTAATGACCCAGCTGAAATGGTAAAGTACCCAATGATTTTCTCGCTTACATACGTATATATATATATAGTATTTTTCCTAATATACCCATATATATTACACACTTCTTTTACATTAGAAAGAGAAGAGCAGATCACAGAGAGAAAATATAGAGATATCCTTAGAAAGAAAACTGCAGGAATACGACAATATATATAACGCGTAGTTTTCACAATAAGGAAAAAATAAAATAAAAAAACTGCCAATTATTGCTGATATCTCCCCTATGAGACAGTCTATGAGGGAAGCCCATGACTTTAATAGGCTGTAACGGTAAAGGGAACGTATATCTGCGTTACCTTTACACACTTCTATTACACAATGGGTTAGAAAGAGCAGAGCCGATAACAGAAAACATGTTCTAGAGGTAATAAAGATATCATATGACAGTGCCATACTCTAATATAGAATATAGATATATAGGACGTATATACATACGGAATAGGATAACATATAACAGCGTTTTAGATGATAGCATGTAACAGCTTTTTACTTTTGAATTTTTTGAATGGTTTGGCATTGCTACATATACGGAGCTGGGGTATATTGCGCGCAGAGCTACAAATATTATCGATATGAATGTTAAAACCATCAATTGTAATTCCCAAATCGAGAAAAGATGTAGATGTATATTAATTGCATTACCTAGTTACTTCAATGTGGATTGGTTGCCCGTTTTATGAAATTATTACATGAACGATTTTGTAATTTGATACGTCAACCTCAAGTCTTATGATCAAAGTGGCTGTTAAGCCGCGTATTTGAGGATACAATTTCAACTGGAGCTTTTTCGGGCGAGTTGTAATTGTCTGTAACACTGCATCCTAGCCTACTTATGATCTTACCGCAAAAGCGTTGCAGGTATTAAATCAATATTGTATTAAGGTATATCTGGAGTATTTCTATAATTATTAAAAATAAATAGTAGGTGAAACCGCAATAATATATTAAGGCTGACGGTGACTTTGCCGTGAGGTTATTAATAATAGCGCAAAGCAGTAAAAATCTGTTAATACTAGCTTGCGTGGCTCCGTTGAAAAACATCGATTTGAAAAATCTACTTTATTACAAGGAATAACAAAAATGATCTACAAAGCTGGAAACTCAAGTTGCATCGGGCAGGAGTAGGTTAGTATAAAATGTCTTTGATTTTGCGCATATGCATTATTTGTGCCACTACATTGGCGCTATAATATCTACTGCGGAGACAGCTTACGAATATTTAGGTGTCGAGTTGATTAAAAATCGCCTAGGAGGACATCGTCAGCCTGTTAAAGACTACCGCCAGACACAGCCCCCCCCCCCCCCCCCGTGGTAGATATTTGCTTTAATAGTATAGGCACCGGTCTGGGAATTTTCGGATAAACTACCATCCATCAGAAACCATGAAATCGATCTAGTACATCTCATAGTCATGTTATACGACACCTACGAGAAGAAATGGGTTAATGGAATCTCTTATATCTATACCAAAAGGTGCAGCCTCATACATGGTGAGGCTGCTTCCAATTTGTTACATTGTTCATTCCGCTGCCTGTTGGGGGTCTTGAGACTTTCTGGAATTTTCATTTGATTCTTACGCTGCCTCGGTAAAAATATTAATCGATTTTATTACGCCATCTCTTCATAGCATCAAAACGATTAATTTAATAGAACAATATTAAAGAGAAATTATCCCAAATCGATTACGAGTCGAAAGGCCAGCGTATTCCATTTGTTTAGAATTTCATGAATTAACATATGGGAATTTCAATGAAACCGTAATATTATAAAAAATACCCGGCTGGAAAAGCTGAACGTCAATTTTGGTCAATGTATATGTATAATGTATATAAATATTAATTCATTTGCGAACTTGCTGAAATTGATTCGATCGGATTTTAATTAAATATTATGTACATTGGTGTGACTTACGTAGGTCATAGATTAACGTTAGCGTATCTGGTACTAATCTAATCTGTAATGTGTGTGACTGCCTCGTTCGTCTTGTCGGTTCGAATGCCTGGCTTAAGGCGATACCCTGATCAAAACCTTGCAAAAGTGCGTTTTTCAGAGACTATTATCTCATTAGTTATGAGAAATAAGCTACATTTAAAAGCACATTATTAATGTTCGATATCCTATCATCACATTCCACGTTCTAATTTGTTTTTATGTGTTATGAATACATTTAAAAACTACTTTTAAAAAATGACTAAAATTATTGATTACATGCATCTGTTGCTAAAGGCAACGCTCTAATCATTTGAGGATTACACTAATTGATAAATAATTTAAAAATCTATATTCTACACGTTTTATTTATTTTTTTAAGTTCGCTTATCTTTTTTAATTGAAATAATTCCAAATATTCGGGCGTATTTCTTACGCGGTATATTGTAGCGAGAGCGCGTGGATTGTATAGGACCGAACGCTCAAGGTCTTTCGCTAGGGGAAACGTCTTAAGCAAAAAATCAGTAACTCTTCAGTCGACAAATTTTCATGAACAACTATAGTCGAATAGTTAGCGGTGTCTTACCTAATGCCTCGGAAAGCATTAATGTTTCTCTAGTCGTGTCGAATTGGTGTGCAGTTAAACTATAAGGGTGATTTGAAACAATAGAGACCTAAACTTGCGCATACACTCGTGCGCTACAACCCTCTTTTGCGCAGTTAGCAAGTTTCCATTAAGACTGGCCCCAGACAGAAATTCGGTCTGGAGGAAATCAAGTAATAACCGCTGCACCAACCTCAGAATGTTCAAAGCCTTCTAAATGGTGTAATAATAGTATATTAGTAATATTTCACAGATATCTATAAAACCGTTATATGAATGCAAAATGCCAATTAGACATATTGTATCCAATATTTAGCGGCATAACCATCCTGTTTAATCCAGACGCACGAGACATACGAGAGTCGAACGTTAACGGGGAACAGTAGCAAAAATGCTAGTCGTCTAGTATTAAAATCCACCATCCCTGTACTAAGCGTAGCCATCAATGGCGGTACTAACGATTAATATATACACAAATTTTATTCGACAAGAGAAACGTATCATTTTAAAAATCTATGCAGAAAAGTGAACCATAACTTTCAATTTCAAATTCGTATAACTCTTGAAAGAAAATATTTATCCATAAAAGCTCATTGGATTTTTTTACCATTCTACTTATTTATTGAGTATCGTGTTCATGTCGCATGTATTGTTTTCGAATGATATGAAAAAAGTTTGTAATTGTACTTCATAAGTAATTTGTGTCATGTGACGGCTATAGGAATAAATCCTGGGTACACCACTGGTTGCGATTATGGAAAATTCTTTCTATATCTTGTCTATACCCATTTCGAGCAGTGGACTTTCTTTGCAGATAAACAGAAACAAAAACTTTTTATTCGGTATAGATTATAAATAATATGGTCCGGTGGAGGTTCGGTTGCCACCTACGACGACTCGACCTGGCAACGTATAACGCACGCACCCTGAGGACTGACGAGAAGATACTGGAGCTGGAAGAAGAAGTAGACAAGTGCGCTGGCATATTATTGGATTATCTGAGGTCCGAAGAGAGGGGGAGGACACGGTAATCCTCGAGTACGGCAACTTGTTCTATCACCGGGAGGGCGACCATCTGTCCCAAGGAGGTGTCGGATTTATCGTCCACAAGTCTCTCGTCACTAACGTTGTAAAGATTGGGAGTGTGTCGACGAGGGTCGCGTACCTGATACTCAGAATCATCAAACGGTATTCGCTGAAGGTCATACAGGTCTACGCACCAACCTCGGCACATCCCGATGAGGAGGTGGAGGAAATGTATGAGAATATTTCTAGAGCCATGCATTCCTCCAATACCCACTACACGGTGTTGATGGGAGACTTCAACGCAAAACTAGGCATAAGAGAAGGCGGTGAGCTGAAGTTAGGGAACTTTGGAGTGGGGTAACGGAACCGTAGGGGCCAGCAGCTGGCTGACTTTATGGAGAAAGAGGGACTCTTTATGATGAACTCTTTCTTCCAGAAGCGGCCCCACAGGAAGTGGACCTGGTCGAGCCCCGACGGTTCGAGAAAAAATGAGATTGACTTCATTATGACGACCAGACGCCAACTGTTCAGTGATGTCTCAGTAATCGCAAGGGTGAAAACCAGCAGCGATCACCGAATGGTTAGAGGCACACTGAACCTAAACGTTAAGTTGGAGAGGTCTCGTCTAATGAAGTCAACGCTCCGTCCCCCTCGTGCTCTAATCGAGAATCCCGAGACTTTTCAGCTCGAGTTACGTAACCGCTTTCAGTGCCTATAAGATTGCAATGCAGTGGACGATATGAATGACAAGCTCGTGGAAACTGTCCATGCGGTCGGAGCTAAGTTCTGCAAGACCCGCCGCAGAAGAACACAAAACTCTCCAATCACACTCTTAATCTCATGGCTATTAATAGGAGATGAGGCTGCAGTCGTCAACAGATTTGACAGCATACAGGCAACTGAACAGACAGATCTCCAAATGCATGCGGCGAGACTTACGTAACTTTAATACTGCTCGTATTAAAGAAGCGATCGAGCGGAACCAGGGCTCCAAAGTCTTTGCCAGAGATCTGTTTGCCAGAAAGAGCCAACTGTCAAAGCTGAAGACTGAGTGTGGCAGCATTGTTTCCGAGACACCTGAGATTTTGAGTGAGATTGAGAGGTTCTATGGGCAGCTGTACACATCATCGTTGGAGCCACACGCAAGTGTGAGTAACGATCCAAGAGCAAGTCTTACCCGACACTATTCCGATGATATCCCGGACGTCAGTCTGAGCGAGATTGGAAAGGCTCACCAGCACCTTAAAAACGACAGGGCCCCAGGCGAGGATGGAATTACAGCGGAGCTTCTGAAAGCGGGTGGAACACCGGTACTTGAAGTCCTTCAAAGGCTCTTCAATTCCGTCCTCCATGGTGGCACTACGCCGGAGTCGTAGAGTAGAAGTGCGGTGGTCTTGTTCTTCAAGAAAGGCGACAACGCTCCCTTGAAGAACTACAGACCGATTTCCCTTCTGAGCCGTATCTACGTGCTGTTTTCGAGAGTCATTACGAATCGTCTCGCACGCAGACTCGACGACTTCCAGCCTCCTGAACAATCCGGTTTCCGAAAAGGCTTCAGTACCATAGACCACATACATACCCTGCGGCGGATTGTACAGAAGACCGAAGAGTACAATCTGCCACTTTGTCTGGCGTATGTGGG
This sequence comes from Parnassius apollo, assembly GCA_907164705.1. Lineage (NCBI taxonomy): Eukaryota > Metazoa > Arthropoda > Insecta > Lepidoptera > Papilionidae > Parnassius > Parnassius apollo. Next base: position 792,003 of record CAJQZP010000835.1, read on the forward strand.
CTATGAGAAAGCCTTTGATGCCGTCGAAATGTGGGCGGTGCTAAAGTCCCTTCAGCGGTGCCACGTTGACTGTCGGTATATCGAAGTGCGGAAGTGTTTGTACAGTAGGGCTACGATGGTTATCCGAGTACAGAATCAGAGCTCGAAACCTATCCAACTGCAGAGAGGTGTAAGACAGGGTGACGTTATATCCCCGAAACTCTTCACCGCTGCATTGGAAGACGTTTTCAAGCTACTGGACTGGAAAGGATACGGTATTAACATCAATGGCGAGTACATCACTCACCTTCGATTTGCCGATGATATAGTCCTTACGGTAGAATCGCTGGAGGACTTAAGCACTATGCTCAATGACCTCAATGGTGCCTCCCAACGGATAGGTCTTAAGATGAACATGGACAAAACAAAAATCATGTTTAATGTCCATGTCACACCTATGCCGGTAGTTGTTGGGAGCACTATGCTCGAAGTTGTTGACGAGTACGTTTACCTGGGACAAATAGTACGACTAGGTAAGTCCAACTTCGACCGAGAGGTCAATCGACGGATTCAACTCGGCTGGGCAGCGTTCGGGAAATTACGACACATCTTCTCGTCAGGTATACCTCAATATCTGAAAACTAAATTGTACAACCAGTGCGTGTTGCTAGTGATGATCTACGGAACCGAGACGTGGTCCTTCACTGCTAGCCGTATGAGGACGCTCAAAGTCGCTCAGCGAGCGAGAGGGCTATGCTCTGAGTTTCTCTGCGTGATAAACTTAGAAATGAGGATATCCGCAGTAGAACCAAAGTGACCGACATAGCCCAACGTATTAGTAAGCTGAAGTGGCAACGGGCCGGCAATATAGCTCGAAGAACCGACAACCGTTGGGGAAAAAGGAGGTTCTCGAGTGGCAGCCTCGTACGAGCTGCCAACATTAACAAAATTAGCATTTTCTCTGAAAGATGCAAATTTGTTCAGTGGGAGCCTACCATCTTTACTAACAGTATTTAAAAGAATGTATTATATTATAAAAAGAGTAACAAAAGAAAAATTATAATAGAACATAAAGACATTGCACTTGCACCAATTGATTTTTTACGAAAAGTGATAGATATTGATAATTGGGATAAAGTGATGTTACTGGATGAAACATGGCTGAATGCAAAATATATGTTGTCACGGTTACTAGAACTTGGACTGATGATAAACCGAAATCATCTACCAAGGTACCTGAGGGCAAAGGTCTAAGGTTAATAATTTGACATGCTGGTGGTGGTACCTCTTGTGGATTTGTACCAAATTGTTTACTGGCATTCAAGTCTGTCAAGACGACGGAGTACCACGAATAGATGAATTTAGACAAAATAGAAGAATAGTTTATAAAACTGCTAAATAATTTAGATAAACCCCATGTGATACTAATGGACAATGCACCCTGTCTTTCAGTTCAAAAGCATAAGCCTCCGACAGCGAATAATCTAAGAATGAAGCAAGCCATTGGAGTACAAGCCGATGGCACTATGTTGAAAAAAGAACTTTTGCGGTTAGTGGGTATACACAAGCCGCAAACGTCAATATATGTTTTGGAAGAGACTCCATTGTTTTCGTTCGTTTTAGTGCAGAATAGTAAAATAGAACAGTAGAATATTTTTTATTAATATTTATGAATACTTTATCGGTATATCGATTTAATGTTTCATCCAAGAATTACAGCTGTCATTCTAATCAAGTTATATTAATAGGGGTATGGACCCGCAATATGGACTTGTTAAAAAGATGGCATAGTTTTATTTTAAAGTGCCTTGTGTATTACTTATTATAAAGTTTAAAGAGAGAACTTTGGCCATATGTCCATTAATTTTATTTGTTTTTGTTAGTATCGTCAGCATGGAAAAACATTTGTTTAATATGGTTCAAAATATATTTATTTCGCAATTTATTTAGGAACAAGAAATTTATATTACATTTTTATGTTACTTTGACGCTGACATCATACAAATTTTATATATTTATATATTTACAGTTTTTATATATTTTACAGTACGTAAATAATATTTCGATTGACATTTCGTTCATCATTGACACACTCGAGGTGACTAAAACTTAAATTCTTTGATTGACTTTCTTAGTTTATTAATTCTGTTACAAACACGATTAGGGATAGAGTACAACCAAAAATCCAAACATATAATGCACCCGCAATTTGTTCTATTGTGATGGCACATCCAGAATCGCAATGGTAACTATTCGCCATAATATTTTCGTTGGCACTCTTAGCTTTTGCATGAATCAATAAACCAACTTCTTCTAGGTACAGTCTATCACAAATGCCCGCCTCAAAAAGGCTTGTTACGATATTTCGAAACTTACTGACAAAAGGACTGTCATTTCGAACAACCATCTCGTGGTAAGTAAATATTATATTTTCTGGAACCCTAAGCAACCGAGCTTCATTTTCAACAGCAGTGAATGCTTGAATAGAGTAAAAATATCCTTCAGTAGTGATGGTAAGTCCTTGGTTAGAAATGGTCTTGCACTCGCAGTCTTGAAATCCAGAACAATTTAGTGAGGTATTCGCAAAAGCGATGTACTTGGCGTCTTCTACAAAATATTTGGTTTCGTAAATTAAATAAGGCATTCTACCTGATTCTATAACTTCATCGTTCGTTTTAAATGTCTGTGGAGGTCCTTGGATAGTATAAAAAGAATATAATTGCACGCTAATATATGCCGACACGTGAATACAAAGAATCAAATAGGAAATATTTAATATTTTCTGCTTCAACGTTGTCGAATCTTGTAAAGAAGCTGCCCCTATTAACGCACCCCAGCTGTATAGAAAGGTGTTTCTCCAACATACATTGAGACGATCAAAATTACAGAATAATATCCAAATTACTGAATAACAAATATAAAATAGAACAGAAATGTATAATCCATAAATTTTACCCACAATTGTGCGCCAAGATCTTGGTTCTCTTTCTACCTGATATATCCAAATAACTGCTTGCATGTTATATATACCTGAATAAGAAACCGAGTCTCCATATACTCTGTAAAGCCCTCCAGCACAAGCATCTAAGCTGCCGTTCAAAAGGTACGAAATAAATTCAGTATGTAAATATGGACTTTCTTCTTCTCTGTATATATAATACATGTTTAAAGATGCGTTAATGTTGTTACAAAAAATTTTGATAATTTCAATATCAGATCCATGTATTTGAGATTCGTTTATTTGTTGCAGATTTCGTAAGGATTCTTTATTTTCTATGATTGAATATGGATACATTGTAGCCATTCCCACATTAAACGGGCATCCCTTCAGATTGTTTGTTTCTTTAGCAGGAAATATCACAGATTTGTCCAATGTTCCATTGAGACAAGTGTTAATTGTAGTAAGTTTCACTTTGACATTATAGTCACAAGTATTTTCATCGATTTCTGGAATAATCGTCTGAAATTTATAAAGTGTATAATTCTCCGACTGGGAAATAAATGTGGCGTCATAATGTTGAAGTTTTCGTCCAAATTTTTGTAAATCCATATTACAATTTTCATCTTCATTGATAATAATTAAATATTTCAATTTCGCGTCAATAACTGTAACGTCTAACCGTTTCAAAATTTCACACTTATTGACAAAAATAACAACTAATATATCATTCCCTTCAAATTTCTTCACTGTTTCATTTAGATGTTGCAAACTTTTTATGATAATCTGCGGCACGCATTCGTCTGAAAGAACTTTCATAAGGCTTCCCATATTTTGTACATTTTTAGAAACGCTATATATTAAATCGTATCCAATAAAGATAACTGTTGGATTTCTGTACTCTTCGGTGTTTACAACAGCGACTACACATTTTCCAAGTAATTCTATCTCTCTGATAGAATTAGACTCTAATGGCATAGCTTCTGAACTTGATGTTTGTGTCATAAATATATAAAAGAAAATGTAGAAAGTACGAGTAGCTTCTTTAGAAAACGACATGTCGTTGTTGCGCTTTTAAAAGTACCAACTAAAGTATAAAGTACCAACTAAACTATTTTATAAATTAGATTGTTTCCTAATGTTTCCTACAAAGAGTTAGGAAACGTTCAGAACGGTCAAGTATATATTTGAACATCAATAGTTTTTGTAAACAGTATCGTCACTAACCTTGACTTTGGACTATTATAGTTAGGTACATGCAGCAGTCATCTGATAATATGATATTAATACGATTTTGACGAATCCATAATTTTATCTATTAATTATGAACTTTTAGTCGTGGAAGGTAAAGGGGAGATCTTCCATCAAACAAATTATAAGCACATAAAAAGGCCAACGTTTCCTACGGAGCTACTCTTTATACACCGAAGTAACTTCAAAAATTCGATAGTGTGATTAAGGTTTCGATTTATTTTGCTTGTGGTGCGACGAAAACGAAATTTCTGGTAACTTCTATTTCATATATTAGAATTGTGCATTAACTATAATGAAAGTTGTTGATTCGGGGATTATTTTTTGGTATTTATAGGTGGTGTAACATCAAAAAGGGTTTCATTTTCGCCACCACTAAAATTTAAAGAAAAGCGGTTTACGTCGAAAATTTGCAAAATTTATATAATTACACTGTTAAAATCGGAAAAATATCGTTATTGTTATTACAAGCGTATAATTTCGGATATATTTCTCTTTTCATTTGAATTTTATTCGAGTTTATTTGTTAAACAAAGGACATAAAGCTACATGAAATATATATACTAGAAAAGGAAAGTCAGCGGAGAAGGAACCACTATAAATAATACAAAATAGCAAGGTTTACTACAAAATAGGTATCAAATTAATTTCAGAGTGCTAATAGTTTATACTATTTTTGTACGTTTTACAATTACGAAATTAAATAATTTTTATTCTAGTAACTGAATTCGATTCAAGTGTACAAAGCTTCGTGCAATTAAAGGTTAAAGAGGCCTAATGGCCCTGGTGGCGTCAGTGGCATAACATCTCACCCTAAAACTGCTGCACTGTTGTCTAGACAGGTCTCGTATGAGAGGTGAGCTAAAACGAAATGCTGGTAAATTAAGAGGATACCTATCCATTTGCATAAAATTATATGGCATAAAATAACATAGCATACAATTGTTTATCCTAATAGCTTAAAAATAATTTTTTAAACATAATTGCACCAATCATAATAATAATCAATCATAACTGTCTAAAACATAAAAATATTTACGCATAAAGATATTAAAATATAATTTTATTAGGCATAAAAATACACATAAAAATTTACTTGTAAAATATTAGACACTAAAACACATTTTTATACAATATTGCATTAATGAAATTCGTAGGCACTTTACATTGGTAGTAGAACAAATTATTTTTTAATTTTTCTAAGTACGCAGTAGACAGTATCATAAAATATTGTGTCACGGAGTGTATTATTTCGAAGTTTTAATTTAATTCTTTAAATAAAGTAAATTGTAGTTACCTACAAATGGAAAATAAGTGCATACCCTTATAACTAAAAGAGGCGGAATCAAATTTAATGTGATTTTTTTCATATATGAGCAAAATCGAGAAAATGGTAATAAATATTATTGGGTGTGTGAATTGCGACGGAATATCAATTATAAATGTAACTCTCGACTTATTACCAAACTAAATACACAAAAAGGTTTTTAAGCTATTGCATAGCTTCTATCGCGGGCCTTGAGCGCGGGGTCCGAATCCAGAAATTCCGTAACGAAAAAAAAAACCTCACGCTCCCCACTCCGACGGGCACGGAGGTATGGCGTTGAAAGCCGCGCATCGTCTAACGTCATTTCAGTTCGGCAGACTTCGGCACTCGGCAGACTTTAACAGTGGTAGAGCCACGCGGCAGCTTTGCTGTCGCACGTATGGGCCGACTCAAACCGGGGTGGTACCACGACCTCACAGAATACCGGCGTGAAGTGGAAGCTCTGCTTCCGCGTTTCGTCTGGTGAGTGCAGGTGGCCGTAGGCCCAAATCCCCCCCCCCCAGCGCCATGGTAGCGGAATTAAATGATAGACTACCCCAGGAGGGTACCAGCACCCCTGGAGAATCCCTCGCTGAGCATCCACGACCATGTTTCTCCACTTCTGAGCGTGGGTGCTCAGGCTGCCCCGCGTATTCTGGGGGGGGCAATATTCCGCTCAAGACTAAAACTGCTCGGGGCAAACGGAGCAACAAGACCAAGGCGACCCCTGCCACGGTGTCCGTGAATTTCTGCAATATCAGGGGACTTCACTCTAACCTAAACGCCGTCCACTACCATCTCGAGACGGCGAGGCCGGCTCTGCTCTTTCTGACCGAGACGCAGGTGTCCTCTCCGGCTGATGTCTCGTATCTCTCCTGCCCGGGGTACAAACTGGAACACTCCTTTGTGCCTCGGGCTGGAGTTTGCGTTTACGTCAGAGAGGACATCTGTTCTCGACGCCTCGGCAGACTTGAAGGTTCGGACCTGTCCATCCTTTGGCTACGCGTAGACAGCGACGACCATCCGCGCGTCTACGGGTGCCTCTATAGGTCCCATAGCGGTAATGCCGAAACAGACCGACTCTTCGACCACGTCCAAATGGCTGCAGATTCGTTGCTACAGCAGATCCCCTCCGCAGAGATCGTGATCCTCGGCGACTTTAACGCCCATCACGCCGAATGGCTCGGTTCACGTTTAACCGATCATGCGGGAAGATCTGTTCATGATTTTGCCTTGGCATATGGTCTGAAACAACTGGTTACTTCGCCTACACGGATTCCAGATGTGGAGGATCATGCACCTTCCCTGTTGGACCTTCTGCTGACCTCTCACCCGGACGGATATCAGATTTCCGTTGACGCCCCTTTAGGCTCCTCGGACCATTGTCTTGTCCGGAGTGTGGTGCCACTCACGCTGAAATCGCGGTTGCATTCTGCAGGCTGCCGCCGTGTTTGGCACTATAGGTCAGCCGATTGGGATGGGATGCGGTCTTTCTTTGCATCCTACCCTTGGGGGCGGGTTTGCTTCTCGTCGGATGATCCCAACGTTGTTGCGGATTCTGTCGCTGATGTGGTACTTCAGGGTATGGAACTTTTTATTCCTTCCTCTGTGGTGCCCATTGGAGGCAAATCTCAGCCATGGTTTGGTCGCTCCTGTAAAATAGCATCATGTTATAAGCAGGAGTGCTACCGAGCCTGGGCTGACGCATCAGCGTCCAGGGATGTAAACACCAGCGCTCTAAAAAAGAAGTATAATTCCGCCTCTAGGTCCTTCAAAAGAGTCATTGCCAAGGCAAAGTCAGAGCACATAGGCAGAATTGGCGAGAGACTAGTTCGTCTTCCTTCTGGAACCCGTGCATTCTGGTCTCTCGCCAAGGCTGTCCAGGGGAATTTCTGTCAGCCATCTCTTCCATCTCTGCACAGGGAGGACGACTCACTGGCCCACACCGCAAAGGAGAAAGCCGATCTTCTAGGCTCTTTCTTTGCGTCTAACTCGACTCTCGATGACGGGGGGAGTACGCCGCCGACCATCCCGCGGTGTGAGTGCTCCATGCCGGAAGTGCAGTTCACTCAGCGCTCGGTTCGCAAAGCACTCCTCTCCCTGGACATCCATAAGTCGAGTGGGCCTGATGGAATCCCCCCAATTGTGCTGAGGACGTGTGCTCCAGAGTTGGCACCGGTTTTAACGCGTCTTTTCCGGTACTCCTACTCCCTAGGCGTAGTCCCAAAATCATGGAAGACGGCTTTCGTCCACCCGATCCCTAAAAAAGGCGACCGCTCAGACCCGTCCAACTACCGGCCTATCGCCATCACCTCCTTGTTCTCCAAAACAATGGAGTCCATTGTAAACTGCCAGCTCATGAGGTACCTTGAGGATCACCAGCTGATTAGTGACCGCCAATACGGTTTTCGCCGTGGTCGGTCAGCTGGTGATCTTCTGGTCTACCTAACTCACAGATGGGCGGAGGCAGTAGAGTCCAAGGGGGAGGCATTGGCCGTTAGTTTGGACATTGCGAAGGCCTTCGATCGGGTTTGGCACAAAGCGCTTCTTTCGAAGCTCCCTTCCTATGGGCTTTCCGAGAAATTGTGCGATTGGATCACCAGTTTTCTTGCAGATCGGAGCATCAAGGTCGTTGTAGACGGTGCAAGCTCCGATTGCAAGCTTATTAATGCTGGTGTTCCACAGGGCTGCGTGCTATCGCCAACGCTGTTTCTTCTGAATATCAATGATATGTTGCAAACCCGTAGCATTCATTGCTATGCAGATGACAGCACTGGTGATGCTCTTTACACCGGCCGAGCCAATATTTCTCGGGAAAACGTCTCTGAGTGCCGGGACAAACTTGTGTCTGAAGTCGAGTCTCTGCTGGACAGAGTCTCGGATTGGGGGCGACTAAATCTAGTCCAGTTTAACCCCCAGAAGACACAAGTTTGCGCGTTAACCGCTAAAAGAACCCCTTTGTCGTATCCCCTCAGTTTCAAGGCACTCCCCTTGTTGCCTCAGCCAGTATCGGAATCCTCGGCGTCGACATATCGAGTGACGTGCAGTTTCGTGGTCACTTGGAAGGGAAGGCCAAATTGGCCTCTAAAAAGCTTGGCGTGCTCAGCAGAGCGGGACAGTAATGAAATACTGCGCCTTGTAAAGTTGCCGGCACACCGCCTGCAACTTTACAAGGCGCAGGTTCGGCCGCTCATGGAATACTGTTCCCATCTCTGGGCTGGGGCTCCCCAGTACCAGCTTCTTCCACTTGACCGCATCCAGCGCAGAGCGGCTCGAATCGTTGACGACCGAGTGCTTTCCGATCGGCTCGATTCACTGGCGCTGCGAAGAGATGTTGCATCTCTTTGCGTATTTTATCGCATCTATCACGGGGAGTGCTCTGAGGAATTGTTCGGATTAATCCCAGCCGCCAAATTTCGTGAACGCACTACACGGCAAACGTCCCGATACCATCCACACCATCTGGATGCTTGGCGGTCCACCACTGTACGTTTTAAAAGGAGTTTTCTTCCGCGTAGAACCTCTCTGTGGAATAATTTACCACCGGTGATTTTTCCGGACCGATAGGACCTGGGGACCTTCAAGAAAAGAGCTTACTCCTTTCTAAAGGGCCGGCAACGCACCTGCAATTCCCCTGGTGTTGCGGTTGATCATGGGCGGCGGTAGTCACTTAACATCAGGTGAGCCATATGCTCGTTTGCCCCCTCTTCTATAAAAAAAAAAAAAAAAAAAAAGACTTCGGCACGGTGTTTGTGTGCGTGCGACTAGACGTATGCGTGTACACTAGCTGCTAACTCAATGATAAAAATTCCTGAATAACCTACATGTATTGTAAGATATTAAAAATATTTTAAACAATATTAACTTCTCTAAGAGAAAAAAAATTGTTTTCTTATCGGTCACCACGCTCAAAAAGTGTAACTTGATTTAATATCAAAGACTTAACTGCATAAATAAAATTTACGCCATGCCACACGTATTTTTTTTAAACTGTGCTAGGCACTATAATTAGATAGCAAAAGAATTAGCACAGTTTAAAAACCTTTTTGTGTATTATAAAATTATATTATATTTTTTGGGTATTATAATACTTTTTGTGTACTACAAAATGCTGTATAGAATTAGTCATAGGTATTATTAATTGTACAGAACCTGATGCCACTCTGTATTATGTACGTGTCCGTTCTCAGAGTACCTCTATACTCAAATTGCATAAAAAGCGCATACGCAGTCAAGAGTTATCGGTCGCCTGTGCGCGTGACATTGGATCATATAGGTGTACTATAGCGCGGTGCAGTCATGTCTATAGGGGGCCCAGAAAATTTGTGATAGACTAATCCTTTAGCAAACCTTTAGAGAACCTACCCTGCTCTGTACTTAGGCAGGTCATAAGTTCTGTCAAAAACTTTTTATAAAATTCATGATACACTTTTTGTTAATTATAAAGAAATTATAATATATGAAATGAAATGTAATTTAATTAAAATTGCAATTCGATTTATATTATTCAAAATGCCCTCCCCTATTTTGAATACATTAATTTTGAATAATTTAATCGCAGCACGCACCACACTCATATCTATTTCTGCCGCTGCTTTAGCCAAAGATGCTCGGAGAGATTCCAAATTCCGATGAGGTTTAGCGCAGACTTTTTTCTCCAAATGTTGCCATATCTTATATTTCACTGGGCTTAAATCTGGACTCGAAGAAGGCTAGTGAGATTGAGCCGATAACAGAAGACATGTTCTAGAGGGAACAAGGATTGCATATGACAGTGCTATACTCCTATATGCTTCATACTAGGATAGCATAAAACAGCTTTTTAGTTTTGAATTTTTTTGAATGGTTTGGCATTGCTACATATACGAAGCCGAGCATTTTGCACGCAAGGGTACAATTATTAAAAGTATTATTAAAAGTTAATTTAGCATCAATTATAATTTCCAAATCGAGAATAGATGTAGATGTATATTAATTGCATTACCTACTTACTTCAATGTGAATTGTGTGCTCGTTTTTACCTAAACTTTAATATAGAATTATTACATGAACGATTTTGTAATTTGATACGTCAACAGCATTAACATCAGTCTTGTGGTCAAAGTTGCTGTTATGCTGCGTTTTGATTGTCTGTAATACTGCATCTGGCCTACTTATTTTCTTATCGCATAAGCGTTGCAAGTAAAGTAATATTGTTTTACGTTATATCTGGGGTCCTTCTATAATTATCAAAAATAAATAGTATTGAAACCGCAACACTATATAAAGGGTGACGCTGACTATGCCGTGGGGTTATTAATAATGGCGCAAAGCAGCAAAAAATCTTTATATACTCGTCGGTTTTTATTAATCGTATAACTTCTGAATGATTGAGTGGGATCATATTCACAATATATAAATATTTGACGATATGAATAAATTTCATATTTACTCTGTAAACAACGGATTGAACGCAGATTAAAAATATAAAAGGGCAAAACAGTAGCTGTAAATACTAGCTGGTGTGACTCCGTTGAAAAACATCGATTTGAAAAATCTACTTTATTACAGGGAATAACAAAAATGATCTACAACGCTGGGAACTTAAGTTGTATCGGGCAACAGTAGGTTAGTATAAAATTCCTCTGATTTTGCGCATATGCATTATTTGTGCCACTACAATGGCGCTATAATATCTACTGTGGAGACAGCTTACAACTATTTAGGTGTCGACTTGATTAAAAATCGCCTATGAGGACATCGTCATCACTATAAAACTTCTTTTAATTTTTTATTAGCCTGTTTAAGACTACTGCAAGACACCCCCTCCCCCCCCCCGTGGTAGAGATGTGCTCTAATCGTCACACATATTATAGGCGGATTGACCACAGATCCAGACGTCTCGCACGTTCGACGCTGCGCTGCTCCCCGTCACAGGTCTGGAAATTTTCGGATAAACTACCATCCATCGGAAACATGTTATACGACACCTACGAGTAGAAACAGGGTAATGGAATCCCTTATATCTATGACAAAAGGTGCAGCCTCATACATGGTGATGCTGCTTGTAATTTGTTACATTCTTCATTCCGCTGCCTTTTTCCGAGACTTTTCTGGAATTTCCATTTGATTCTTACGCTGCCTCGGTAAAAATATTAATCGATTTTATTACTTCATCTGCTCGTATCATTGAAACGATTAATATAATAGAACAAAATTAAAGAGAAATTATCCCAAATCGATTACTAGACGAAAGGCCAGCGAATTCCATTTGTTCAGAATTTCATGAATTAACAAAGGGGAATTTCAATAAAACCGTAATATTGTCAACACGAGCCAGCTGGAAAGGCTGAACGGCAATTTAGGTCAATGTATATGTACAATGTATATAAATATTTTAATTAATTTGCGAACTTGCTTAATTAAACAACGAAATTGATTCGATAGGATTTTAATTAAATATGCTACTTTGGTGTGACATATGTAGATCATTGATTAGCCTTAGCGTATCTGGTACTGATCTAATCTGTAGTGTGTGTGACTGCCCCGTTAGTTTAGTTGGTTCGAATACCTGGCTTGAGCAAAATATCAGTTACTATTCGGTCGAATATTCAAACTTATGGAGGTACCGCCACTGTTGGCCACGCTTGGTACGTGGATAGCAGATTTTAATACTGGACGACTAGCATTTTTGCTACTGTTCCCCGTACTGTTCGTATCTTATATTATTTGTCTGGCTTAATCAGGATGGTTATACCGCTAAATATTGTATATTCGACAAGAGAAAGGTATCATTTTTAAAATTTATGAAGAAAAATCAACCATAACTTCGCTATATCGAGGGTAATAGCTGAAAATCAGTGTTTGCTCTCTGAGCAATATTAATCGCTGAGCTATGACCCATTTGTTAAACTGCAACACACATGTACATTTAGATCTTAAGTTTATGTATTTTTTTTTCATAATACTTTGATTTGTGTATCTAGTTTAATCACTGAATTTACGTGTGTGATTGGAGAAACAAATAAACGCTTTTATCTATCTTAGATAGAAGAAACCGTAAAACTCATGAATGAAAATTTAATTGATCCATACAAACTCATTGGATTTTTTTAACATTTTACTTATTTATTGGGTATCGTGTTCGTGTTACCATGCATTATTCTCGAATGATATGAAAAAAGTTTGGAATTGTACTTCATAAGTAATTTGTGTCGTGTGAAGGCGGCAAGAATAAATCCCGAGTACGCCACGGGTGGCGATTATGGAAAATATTGATACAACCATTCACCTACTGCTGTAAATATGTAATACTTTCATGAGCAGATAAAGAAAAGTAAAATTAAGAAAAATTGTCGTTGTTTTTGGTTTTAATGTTTCATTATTCATGTTGTAAATGGAAAGGACGCTGGTAATTTCCATAGTTATTAAATCGCCGACATTGTTCCAGCTAGAAAATTACTAGCGCTATTGTCAGCACCTGCAGTTGTTACTGCGACAACAGATAATTAAATTTCCAATGCAGTAATATCATTCACAATAAATACACATACTTTTAGCAGAACAATAAATAATAAATAAAGACAAGCCACAGGACCATATGTCCCAATATTACTGAGATTAAAATAACAGAACTCATCCTTTGTTTACTACTGTCATATTACCCATTAAGTTATACGGTACCCCGTTAAGGAGGGTGTCTCAGTTTATGCACCTGGGTCATATGGTATCCTTTGACCTGAAAGGTGCTGATATAGAGAGAGAGCGCAGGGCATTGTCTGTTAGAGCGAACATGATCGCTCGCAGGTTCACTCGTTCTGTCCTTATAAAAGTAACGCTCTTTAGAGCTTACCGCATTTCCCTTTATACGATCAGTCTATGGGTGGACTACACGCAGAAAGAGTACAATACCCTGTGTTTTCATAACAATAATGCATTCAAGATGCTGTTGGGTCTGCCTCGTTACAGTAGTGCGTCGGGTATGTTCGCGGATGTGGATGTGGATTATTTCCACCACCATGTTTACACCACCATGCGTAAACGATGCACATCCCTGGTGCTCAGGGTGCTGGGCAGTTCCAATGGAATCCTGAGGGCATTTTCTGACAGGTTTGTCAGTGCCTGAACCATTGTCATATGGTGCACGTGCTGACTAATCAGGCCTGTCTTAGATATAATTTTAGAATTAGATAAATGGTTTTAAGTTTACTAACATTAGTTTTAAGATTTGTATTATTACTATCTTATCTATGATCCTTGTGGTCAACATAAACAATTTTTATTTTATTTTATATAAACTATACAATGGTGATAGTAGGTAGCACTTTCTGACCTATTTCGAATGGAGAATGTACCGGCTAATTACTAACTAACTGAACAAAAAATGCGAGGGTATTCGTAACCACCCTGTAACTATATATGCATTGCCATTTGGCAACAGAATTTGGTAAGATGGAACAACCATACTTACCCAGACTGAACTCTCTTCTCCTAGGCAAGAATGAATCTTACCACGTAGTAAAGGATGTAATACAGTTCTTGCTACTCGAATTTATAACAAATAAATCAAGATATCACTTGTTAAAATCCGACTACTTATTAAGGAGTAACAGATGGACATAGAAATGTAGATATTATTTTTCGTCAACCCGTAAAAGCCCACGGCTGGACATGGGTCTTTGCAAAGAAGATTGGTCCTTAATCATGCTGCATGATAATGAAATTGATGAGCACAGTACCAGTCGCCTCGCATCTGCGATCTATGCTGAACCCTCCCTCAAAGGTGTAGGTAGAAGTTTATACCGCCATATGTCGCAAGATAAGATTTCTCCGCCATATACCATTGTCGTTTCGTACGAAACCCTGGGATAAAATTAACATTCCGCCGAAAAATCCTCTTTTTGGGCTCTGCAGCATTGTGATAAAAACATAAGCAAAAAAAACAACGATAAACTTTTGTTTAAAACGACTTATCAATGTTGATGACACTGTATAAATATCTGTGTAACAAATAAGTTAACATTAGTCCCCACTAGCGACACATGATGAGCGTAAGATTATCAGCTCATTGACATAAATTTAAAAAAATTCAACGTGTTAGAGCAACGCTATAGCTATATTATTGCTGTAGCACCAATGGGTCGTCTCGATCGGGGAAGGACCATGCTCTCACAGAACACCAGAGTAAAATAGCAGCTTAAGGGGGAATATAACCTCAAATGGCTTAGCAAGATCCACCGTTATATCGAAAATATTTCAGCATTAATTTTGAAATAAATATATGGTAAAGTTAAGGATTATTGTAGAAAAAAAAATCCAAAGTTACCTCCAAACTGAAAAATAAACCGCTGTTATTCACAAAATACCTCTTGGAACCGGGCGGCAGGAAACAAGCTTCAGGACGCCGATTGTTTAGGTAATTTCTTTTTACAGTGAAAATAATAGTAATTTAAAAAAAGTAAAAAACATAAGCCCCGCTTTATAGTTAGTTCAGTTAGTGTGCAAAGTTTCATGATCTTATTTAAAGTATTTTATGAATAACAGTGGTTTATTGTTCAGTTTGGAGGTAACTTTGGATTTTTTTCTATCGAGAAAATTTTACGGAATCATGTTTTCGTCTAACATAGTACTTAACATTAATCCTCAACTTTACCATATATTAATTTCAAAATTAATGCTGCAATATTTTCGGCATAACGGAGGATCTTGCTAAGCCATTTGAGGTTATATTTCCCCTTAATGCTACTGCGTTTCATATAGTGAGTGTAGAGAACCCAAGACTCCTTTTACTGGGAACGAGTTATTCCATCTTAATCCTCAGGAGTGACAACGCATCTGCTTTTGATTCTGAATCGAGGGTAAATGAAGATAGATGTCCACGAGCTACAGCATCAACTTACCATCATGTGAACTATGTGCTTGTTTGTCACCCTTAAATCTGAAAGTAACTCTCTCTATTTTCACTAAGAACGATAATAAGAGACAGGCTTAGTGATAAATAATATTTGATTTAAGTAAGCAACAATCAACTATTATAAGCTGAAAATAAGCCGAAAAACGCATTTAATGTTCATAGATAAAGATAGCAAACTCTGATCCAAATTTGGGATCTCCGTTTAATATTTTTTAGTTCTAATTAAACAAACACCAGTTGTATTTTCGTTCTAAAATACAGTTCCAATTTTAATAAAGACCAAGCTTAAATAGTTAAACATTGTATTTGCTAAACGAAAAGTCCTGGTAAAATGTATGTTTGGTAATGAGGAAAGTTTTAGTGAGTAGGGATCAGGGAACTATGACAACTGTTTTGTACAAGCATAATAAAATTCTTTTTTAATAAAATGTTACATGTATTTGTGATTATTGTATCTATTGAAGTACGCTATAAATTATTATATAATTTATTGATCTTACTTACTCTAACATGTATAACTGATTATATTAAATACCTAATAAAAAAAGGTTTATATTGATAAGTTTATGTAGACCCAAAGACACGAGTGGATAGCAGGCGCTTGTACTTATTGAAAATTATTGTGAAATTTTGTGTCCGCTAGTTTTTTCACTGATTCTTCCCAGAAATATTTTTACGTTCGGTTCTATAGCAGTATGGTAGCGTTCTCCTCGTTCCCGGGGTATATTCATTCATGTATTTCTTAACAGTATATTAAACCTTCTTTGTGGTTTCAGAAAAAACAAATATTTTCTGGGATTTGATTGTAAATGCGTAAAATTTCCCCTTAAATGAATAATTAATTCTGTGGAGTCTAGCAACCGGCATTACAAGCTTGTATTTGTTCTCAGTATTTAAAGTATGAATATCTTTGTTCTTATCAAAGCAAAGTCAGTCAATTTGAGTTATAAATAAATAAAAGCCATTAAAAACAACAGAACAGTTATGGCTTTTAGCTTATATTATAAGCCCAAAAATTATATCTATGTTAGACAATGCGATAAACTTTAAATTATCATTGCATAAATTTACCATTGCGGCTATACGAGTAGCATTGCATTATTATTTTATTTATAAATTTTTATTATTCTTTAGTTACATAGTGCGAGCAAAACATTGGCACTCAAGACTTTAGAGACTTACAGTTTGTAACAGAGTTATCACAGGGTTTCCAGTTTGTACAAGAATAACAAAACTTAATTTTTTACATTATTATCATCCCTACCTGTCATTTGTAAAAGTCCAAAAGTTAGCAATTATTCAGAAAGTACAATTAAACATTATACAATGTTAAACCTAACAGAGAGAGAGAGAGAGAGAGATAAAACTTTTTTTTTGTTAATCTACCACGTATGCTATGTATATAAATGTATTTACATTCGTGCTGGAGTCATCATACAGCTATATTATGGTTGTAGCATAAATGGGTCTTCTCGACCGGGGTAGAGGCTCAGGCTCTTACAGAATACCGGACTAAAATAGCAGCTTAACGCTGCTGTGATTCATATGTTGAGTGTAGAGAACCTTTTAACGGGAAACTAGACATTCCATCATAGTTATCACGAGTGGCAACGCATCTGCATTTTGATTCTTAATCGAGGATAAATATCGATGTGGATTCAATGGCCCATAGATGACTGAATACACTTACCATCAGGTGGAATGTGCGCTTGTTTATAAAAGCATCACAATTTTGAGAACTTAAAGAGACTATTTTGTTGAGTTTACAGTGCACTTGAAGGTAAGTGACTACTGTAGCCAATGGTCTCGAATATCAAAATTTGAAATCTTTTTTTTTAGTTTTAATAAATACACCACACTACGATTTTCTCCTATATCGTGGAGCAGTACATGAATTACTCAACGAAAAACACCCGGAGCCGAAACAATTATTTGTAGGCCATACTATACTAAACAATATTTGTTTCGTGAGGGATTCTAAAGCGCAACTCTCAGCACCGCGACTTAATGAGCACAGAGCTTTCGATCAGTCGATAGATTTGGCTCTATAATCATACCTTACTTTGGGAAAATATGAAAGATAATTAATAAATAAAGGGGTGACTCCATTTAAAACTTCATTATTTTTATAAATTATTCCATTAAATTTTTGTAAAATAAAGGGCAACCATCATTCACACTCACAGCTCACCTGATCAAACAGAAACAGAAACTTTTTTGTTCAATGTAGATTATAAATGGTAATTACTGAAAGTAATTTTTTCATTTACCACTGGTTCGCAAGAAAAACCTCTGTCCTGGGAAGAACCAGCAAGAAACCCAGCGGGATTTTTTTTTTCAAATAATAGCTTACAATCGTGTTTACAATTAACAACACAAGACAAATTAGAAATAGCTTGGTAGCGATCACCCTTCCCATGCTAAGTGTTATTACTACATTTTTGCATTACATCATTTCAAAAAGCCACAGCTCCGCTGTAATTCCATCTTGGCCTGGGGACTTGCTGTATTTAAGGTGCTGGAGAGCCATTCTAATCTCCAAATTAGTATCGAATAAGACTTGCTCCCGGACTCATTCAACTGCCCATAGAACCTCTTGATTTCATTCAGAATCTTAGTTGTCCCGGAAACTATGCTGCCACATTTCACCTTCGACAGTTGGCTCTTTCTGCCAAAGACTTTGGAGCCCCAGTTCCGCTTGATTGCAACTTCAATACGAGCTGTATTGAAGTTGCGTAAGCCCCGCAGCATGCATTTGGAGATCTGTCTTTTCAGTTGCCTCTATGCTGTCAAATCTGCTGACGACTGCTGCTTCATCTCCCGTCTAAAAGCCATGAGATTAAGAGTGTGATCGGAGAGTTTTTGTGTTCTTCTGCGACGGGTCTTACAGAACTTAGCTCTGACCGAATGGACAGTTTTCACAAGCTTGTCATTTATATCGTCTATTTCATAGCAGTTTTCTAGGCAACGATTTTGTAACTGGAGGTGAAAGTTTTCGAGGCTTTGAGTTAGAGCATGAGGGGGACGGAGCGTTGACTTTATTAGACGTGACCTCTCCAACTTCACATTTAGGTTCAGTGTGCCTCTCACCACTCGGTGATCGCTGAAAGTTTTCACTCTTGCGATCACTGAGACATTTCTAAACAGTTGTCGTCTGGTCGTCATAATGAAGTCAATCTCATTTTTTAAAGAATTTTCACCAAGTCTCCCTCAATACCAAAAAAAAACCCAAATATCCTAGTATTGCAAAAGTTCACACACCAAATAATATAGTCCTTGACTCCGAACTCTAATACGTCTCGGAATCCATGTCCGATCTACCCGGGGCTCTGAGTCTAACTGATCATTAAAAATGGAATTAAAACGAACATGGAAAGGAACAATATAATTGCTGTCTATAGCTATATTAAGGAAAAGTACCGTGTGATTAAATAAATACTTACTAATATTTTATTGCCTTGTAAAAAGGGATATAACAGCTCCCCCCTTTTGACTGAGCTTTTTCTAAATTAAGATAAAGCGAAGATTCGAAATAGAAAAGCGATTAGAGGTCGGAAGGCATTACAAAATATGAAGATAGGAAATTAAAAATTGTAGTAAAATTTTGCAAATCAATTTCATAACAATATAAAACTTTCGAACTATTAAATTCTACATAAAGATACAATAGTATTATTCGTTAACTAACTAAGTTATACAAAAGAGACGAAGTAAAATTCAAGAAATAATCAATTTAAAACTAAGTAATAAAATTATACAAAAATGAATTAGTAAAATATAAAATTAAAAGTATTTTGAGCGAAATTGTAAAATTGGAAATTAACTTGTATTAAACAAGGTAGTAATTTCGATTACAATTACATAAATTGCGTTGAAAATAGTAAAATATAGCAATTACAAAATATAAAATGACAGAGTAGAAATTAAAATTGTATGACAATAAAAACGATTATTTGTGTTAACACAAAAGATTTAAAACTAAAATTGATTAAAATAAAATTAGAAATTAAGATTTCTTCGAGAGGAAGAATGAACCTTGTGTACAGTTTTATAAGGCTTATAATTAGTACAATTTGGTAAATATTTTAGCGAGATATTATCTTCTTCAGATGTCGATTTATCGGTCATCTCAATTGAATTTGAAATTTTAGAATTATGTTTCGATGACTTTTTATTATTACATTGATTAAATATTTGATTAATTATTTGTATACAATATCCACTGTTATCGTGACGACTTCTGCAGCATTTAAATAATTTATAGGCAAGGTATAAAAATAGTAGTAAAATTAAAACATAAGTAAATGTTGAATAGTATGAGCCATATTTAATAAAATGTGATTCTTTTTTGAAGATTATTTAATTCAAATTCTAAACTATCCAGTTCATGATTTGCATATTTTAAAGAATCCAAATTAACTTTGCTTAAAGAGATTGGCGTTAAATGTGGTAAACTTTTATTAAATATGTCCTTTTTTGCAACAATCATCTTTCGTTATATCAAAACTTATATCTATGGTTGATTTGATCGAAAATTGGTAAGTACTTGTCGGCAATAATTGAATAGTTTTGGAATAACCGATACAATTTTCGGTTAATTTGACAATACCTGTGCCAATAATAGAATGATCAGTAATGTCGTCATCGCATTTGATAGTTAATTTATTTACATTAGATTGTACATAAATCCATCTATTATTTTTTAATTTATGCCAAATATTGATTTGGCCAAATAATAACTTGGCGTTACACTCAGAAGGTAAGGTAAGAGTTACTTCTGTTAGTAATTTCGATTCACAATTTGGATTATTTATACTAGACGTTATAGTTAATAGTTCACAAATAGAATAGTTATTATTAATGAAATTACAATCATCTAAGTTATTAAACATAGTATAATGTATTCTATCGTCACTTAAAGCAATATAAGAATTAGAAGGTTGAATAAGTGCAAAAGTTTGCATATTATGCGACTCGTCGTGAGGAGTCGGTAATGGGATATTTTTATAAACAGTGAGTTAGTTTGGACATTGCGAAGGCCGTCGATCGGGTTTGGCACAAAGCGCTTCTTTCGAAGTTCCCTTCCTATGGGCTTCCCGAGAAATTGTGCGATTGGATCACCGGCTTTCTTGCAGATCGGAGCATCAAGGTCGTTGTAGACGGTGCATGCTCCGATTGCAAGGCTATTAATGCTGGTGTTCCACAGGGCTGCGTGCTATCGCCAACGCTGTTTCTTCTGCATATCAATGATATGTTGCAAACCCGTAACATTCATTGCTATGCAGATGACAGCACTGGTGATGCTCTTTACACCGGTCGAGCCAATATTTCTCGGGAAAACGTCTCCGAGTGCCGGAATAAACTTGTGTCTGAAGTCAAGTCTTTGCTGAACAGAGTCTCGGATTGGGGGCGACTAAATCTAGTCCAGTTTAACCCCCAGAAGACACGAGTTTGCGCGTTAACCGCTAAAAAGAACCCTTTTGTCGTATCCCCTCAGTTTAAAGGCACTCTCCTTGTTGCCTCAGCCAGTATTGGAATCCTCGGCGTCGACATATCGAGTGACGCGCAGTTTCGTGGTCACTTAGAAGGGAAGGCCAAATTGGCCTCTAAAAAGCTTGGCGTGCTCAGCAGAGCGGGACAGTATTTCATGCCGGCACACTGCCTGCAACTTTACAAGGCGCAGCTTCGGCCACACATGGAATACTGTTCCTATCTCTGGGCAGGGGCTCCCCAGTACCAGCTCCTTCCACTTGACCGCATTCAGCGCAGAGCGGCTCGAATCGTCGACGACCGATTGCTTTCCGATCGGCTCGATTCACTGGCATTCGAAGAGATGTTGCATCTCTTTGCATTTTCTTTCGCATATACCATGGAGAGTGCTCTGAGGAATTGTTCGGATTAATCCCAGCCGCCAAATTTCGTGAACGCACTACGCGGCAAACGTCCCGATACCATCCACACCATCTGGTTGCTTGGCGGAATAGTTTACCACCGGCGATTTTTCCGGACCGATACGACCTGAGGACCTTCAAGAAAAGAGCTTACTCCTTTCTAAAGGGCCGGCAACGCACCTGCAATTCCCCTCGTGTTGCGGTTGATCATGGGCGGCGGTAATCACTTAACATCAGGTGAGCCGCATGCTCGTTTGCCCCCTCTTCTATAAAAAAAAAGTGAATTTATCTGGCGTTATCAGTGGAATTTGCAAACTGAAAACAATCTTATTGTTATAATAATATGAACTAAGTTTCGAAACGTCAATCAAAGACTGAATATTATGTATGTTCAATTGCATTGGAAAATCTAAACGTTTGTTTATTTGATTAATATGCTTAGTTGATTCATTATAAAAACTTAAAGGGCTAATCACGCTAGGATGCAAAACATTTACCTTGGCAAAGTAGCATTTATAGTTGTATCTAGCAAGTTAGAAATAGCAAGTAAGGAGCCTTCAATTACGTTTAGTAAATTATTTATCCTAGAAATGTGAAGGATTTTCATTTCGAAGGATTCATTCATTTTGTTAATTTGGGAATTCAATTTTAATTCGTTTTGATTTAATTTATAAATAGTGGCATTAAAATTATTTATAGTGGATTTAATTATATGAATATTATCTCTTAATAAATTAAATAATTCCGTTTCACTTTTCCGACAGGATTCTATCGCGGCATCATATTTTCGCGCATCATCTGCGTCTAGAGTACCAAAGAAAAATTTAAGAATTTCGCCTCCAAATTCCAGAGATCTTTTGACTTTGTTTGACGATGAGTTATTATTGATTAAATGTGCTAGAGATTGCAATTTGACATAATTATATTTTATTAAAGTCTCTATAGGAGTAGAAAAATCTTTACACGGGGAAAATTCGTCAGTATTTATTTTGGAACAAAGATTTAAAGTATCATATAATAAATCTTCTATTTTATTGAGATAAGGATCTAAGGATATAAGGTCTATATGTGTTATAACTTTCCAATAATCGTTATAAAAATTAATATGCGTAATATGTTCAAAATAAATTCCAGGACTATGTGATATAAGTATGATCCTCGATTCAGCGTGGCTTTGGTTTCCATAGCATAAAGCTCTGAAAAAATATACAAAGTAAGTTAAATTTAAGGAGTTTGAATAGCAGGCTTAATTTCGTTTGTATGGTACTTAACATGTTTACGACCTATTTGTAACGTTACGTTATGCTTATTATTTATTTTTATTATTTTTATGGGCCCTTCCATATAGGTGATAGAGCCTTACGGAGCCGGTGATGATTTGTTTTGTATACACTAAGTCGCCAATTTTATAAGAAATTTCACGTGAACTAGCATCATAATATTGTTTCGACTTTTCTTTGCTATTAATTATATTTTGGATGGCCTTTTCTCTACTAAAACGCATTCGATATTGTAAAGCTCGAATATATTCATTATAGGTGGTATTATTATTTGTTTCATATAGAGAATTGGGAATGTTAGGTTTAGAACCATATAATAATTCATGAGGGGTGAAATTAGTGGTACAATGTGGAATGGTATTATAAGCTAATATTGCGGTAAATAGATAACAATGCCAATCGTTTTGGTTTTCATTTACGAAGGATTTTAGGTATTCTTTTAAAGTAGCACCCTGACAGCGTTCTAGAGCTCCATTTGTTTGTGGGTGATAAGGAATAGTAAATAAGGCTTTAACTTTTAAGCTCTGAGTCACTTATATTAAATAAATCGGACGTGAAACACGTACCCAAATCTGTTAAGATTGTTTTAGGAAAACCGAAAAGAGACATAAAATGTACGGGATTTCTGGCTATTTCTTCACTGGTAGCTGTGACCAGGGGATAAGCACTTGAAAATTTAGTTAAATCGTCTTGCAATGTAAGGATAAATTTGAATTTTTTGGAAACCTGCGTCGGGCAAAGGACCAACTATGTCGAGAGCTAATCGTTCAAAAGGTCTAGTAGAAGTGGAAGTTATCTCCATTGGAGCCCTATTGGACATTCTCAGCGGCTTATTAATTTGGCATAATTGGCGTTTCTTTACGTAATCTACAATATCAGAGCGCATACCCTTCCAATAGTAGGCGGCTTTAATTCGTTTATACATACGATTTGATCCTCGGTGATCCGCAATAGGTGAATCGTGATTCTCTTTTAAAATTTTAGGGATTTCGATGGGAGTAGGGTAAATTAACTGATTTTTGTAAATATGAATTTTGATATTAGTGTTATGGAAAATATAGGCAATCATATTATATACTTTAATAAAGCTAACTTAGAAAATGGATCTGAAAAGTCTGACAAGGCGAGATCTGTAAAATCAGGATTTCGACTAAAATTTTATCTCTAAGTTTTATCATTAATTTGTAAATATCTTTAAATTTAGTTTCTTCATAATGATGAACTTTTGTATATAAAAAATAGTATTATTTATTCTTATCTTTCACACATTGAACTGTAAAAGGTTCGCGTTTGGAATTTAGCAATTCCTCCAGCTTATCTAACTGCGATAATATTTCTTCTTGCGATCTAAAGAGACAGGACACGCAATATGTTTTAACTTAGATAAATGTAATCCTTGAGTGCATTCTATAATTGTTATATGTGAAATAGAAGTTTTATTAGTGAATTGATCTTTAAAATATTTTTCATAACTAGAATTATTTAAAGTGTTAATGTCTATAACATTAACGGGACAGCGAGATAATCATCAGCATTGGAGTTTAAACGGCCTTGTTTATAAACGATTTCGTAATCATATTCCTCAAGTTTTAGGCGCCAACGAATGAGTCTACTGCCTGGGTCTTTGACATTAAATAGCCATACGAATGGTCTATGATCTGTAACTATTTTAAACTTATTACCGTAGAGGCAAGGGCGGAATGTTTTGACTGCGAATAGAATGGCTAAGGGTTCTTTTTCCGTAGTTGAATAATTACCTTCGGCACGATTTAAAGTTCGTGATGCATAAGCTATTGGCTTGTCCTTGCCTACAGGACCTTGGGATAGAACTGCACCCACGGCGTAATTACTTGCGTCTGTGGTTACTATGAACAGCTGAGAGAAAGCTGGGTATTGTAGCAGTGGAGCAGTGATTAATTTTTCCTTTAAAATATCGAAAGCGGTTTGTTGTTCTAGAGACCAGTGGAAAGTAGCGTCCTTTTTTTAATAAAGAAGTAAGTGGTTTCGTCAATTTGGAAAAATTATCAATAATAGCCTATTAGGACTAGGAAGGATTTAATTTCTTTAGGACTCTTGGGAATTGGGAATTGCGATACTGCTTTTACCTTGTCTGGATTTGGAAAGACACCTTTTTCGGTAATAATGTGGCCAAGATAAGTTACTTCACGTCTTAAGAATACGCACTTGTCTGGTTGCAATTTTAAATTGTATTCGCGGAACTTATCAAACACTAATTTTAACTTTTCCATATGTTGATTTAAATTTTGACAATAACTTATGCAATCATCTAGATATACATAGTAGTGTAGGCCTTGTAGTCCTTATAAGACAGTATTCATGAGTCGCTGGAAGGTTGAGGGGCCATTTTTCAAACCAAAGGGCATTCTAGTAAATTCATAGTGTTCAGACATGCTCGAGTTAGTACTTATAGTAAATCTCGTTTTGGGGCATCTTTAGCATCCATCTTTATCTGGTGGAAACCGCTAGCAAGATCAAGAGTTGTAAAATATTTCGAATGGCCTAATTGGTCTAAGATATCGGTGATAAGAGGCAGCGGATAACTTTCTGAAACCGTAATATCATTAAGGCGACGATAATCAATGACTATTCTCCACTTTTTCTTGCCAGAAGCGTCTAATTTTTTCGGAACTACCCATACCGGGGCGCTCCAAGGCGAAACAGAGGGACGAATTATATTCTGATTTAGCATTTTGCGAATTTGTGTATCAACTTCTTCCTTGTGACAATCGGGAAAGCGATACGATTTTACGTGAACTGGGGGTGCGTTACCCGTATCTATTGAGTGTTGGATGCCATTTGTAAAAGAGAGGGGCTCACCTTCGAGGTGAAAGATATCCGCATAATCGGAACAGCAATCGCGAAGTGCTTTCTTTTCTTCATCGTTGAGATGAGAGCAGCGTAAAAGATTCAATACTCGATTTATTCGATCAGATTTGGAAGTCGAGACGGAATACAAAGATTTACTAGATATTGAATTATCGCAGGAAATAGAATTATTGTAGTCGATAGGTGTTAGTTCTACGGAATAATCTTTAATCTCTATGTCTGTATCAGTCGTATTTAAAACGGTGATGTTAACCTTTTTATTTGGTTTTACTGATACTATACAATTCGCGACGTAAATACCCTTGCTTAAGGTGTGATCTAGAACTAATGCTTCATTATTCTGATAAATCTCGAGCGAGTAGTTAGATATAGCGCATTAAATGACTGCTTCTGAGCGTGCTGGAACGGTGTACGTCGGCTGATGAAATATAATAGGAACTTGGTGACCGCAAAGAGTCATTATCTTAGAACTATAATCTATATTAGCATTAAAATATTTAAGAAAATCTGTACCAACAAAACCGTCGTAATTAAGGTTTATGCTATCGTTAATGACATAAAATTTGTGCTCGTAAGTTTCATCACTTAATAAAAATTGTAAGTAGATTGAGCCTATTGTTTCGCTATATGTATCCGTATCATTTATACCTTTGATTCTTACTTTGTCCTTAAGGAGTTCATGTTTCGTTTTTAAACATGAGTGTTTTATGACACAAACGCTTGCACCGGTGTCGATAAGAAGTTTGAGACACTTAGGAGAATATTTTGTTAATAAATTCGTGTATGGTAACGAAACTTTGCATGTATTTATGCTCGTTTCAAAAATCGGAATAGAATTAGAATAAGCCTCATTAAAACTCGGCTTTACCTCTTTGGGCTGCTGAGATGTAGATATAGTAAAGGACTTAGTGAGACTCGGTTGTACCTTTTCGGTCAACTGAGGTGCATGAGAACTGGTAAGACTCAGCTTCACCTCCTTGGGTTGCTGAGATGTAAATGAATTAGAATGACTCGGTTGCTTGCTAATGCATCGCCGAGATGAATTAGAATTAGAATAAGATTTAGCATGATTTTTGTAAAATTTAGTAGAAATAGTATTATTAATTGTTTTCGTGTCATTACTACAGTACGATTTCGGCAGACACGTATCCGAAATCTTATTCAGTAAAGAGTTAGAATTATCGAAAGCGTCGTCGTTATCACATGTCATGTGCATAGGCACAGAGTTAGAACTAGAATTAGGGTTAGGGTTACGGCTTACAAAATTAGAATTATTATTTGAGCTACGATTTATATAGTTAGAACTAGTATTAGGGTTACGATTAAAATTTTTATTAAAATTTTGACGATGTTGCATATTATATTGTCGCTTTCTACATTGATCAATAGTGTGCCCTATGTTTTTGCAATAGTTGCAAATTAATTTATCAGAGTTAGAACTAGATAAATGAGAAATTTGTTTATTGTGTTTAAAATTAGAATGGTTCTTATTTTTGAAACATTGCGTAGCGACATGACCTACTTTATTACATATATTACATTGCTTCATTGAATTTTTTGAACACATTTGAAGATTCTGTAATTTTTCTTCATCTATAGCTAAGTGAACAGCTTCGTTTAAGGTTTGAGGATTTCTACACCTAACAATAGTAGAAATAGCAGGGTTCAACCCTAATAAAAATGTGTTTATCCTCCTCCATGGCGGCTATTCTACCTGGAAGTTCGTCAAGAATTTTGCAGCTATAGTGTATATCTGACTGAATTTTTGTTAAAATTTGCTCTAATTTTAAAAGAAATTTAGTAACGTCGTCGGAAGACTGTTTGCAGTTTTGCAAATCTGATAATAAATGTGTTGAGTGTTTTTTCTCCCCAAAAGTAGAACGAAGAAATGACTTTATTTGGTCCCATGTTTCAAAATTTTTTAAACTACATGCGACCTGAGCTTTTCCCTCTAGCTGTGAGATAATGAATTTTCACAAAATAGGCTGTTGTTCTGGCGTAGCTAACGACATTGCATTATCACAGTTGGTAAGAAAAGCGGGTAGGGATTCCTTCTCCCCATTATAAGATTTTATAAACTTCGTCAAAAACGAAAGTGTGATTTTTTCTGACATATTGTCTTTACTTTTCTCTGCTTTAAGCGACATAGAAATAAAATTAAAGTTTAAACCTATACAAGATAATCTCTATAAAACCACGTAAAAAGGTTATAGTACAAAACAGTGTAAAATAAAGGTAAATTTTAAATTTAAATTAGAAAACAAAACAACTTACAGGAAAATAATAACTTCTATACGTTGCATTTACTCGTAACAATAGCTCGGTGTTACACTCGTGGCGGCTGGCGGGCGGAATCGCGTCGTCGTGGTCGTGGGAAATAGCAGGAGTGGAAGATGTAGAACATACTTCAAATATATTTTTCTTATATTGGTGAGTTAGACCCAGCTGGTGTGGGCATCTGGTGGAGGCTGATCGTCGGCCAGACGGGTGATTTCAGGACCAGGTGTGAGTGGAGCGGGCTCACGCTTCGGAGCGGAGGCTGATCGTCGTCCAAAATTGTGGTAGGCGCAGGCTTAGGCACGGCTAAGGCTTAATGTCGACCTTGGTGATTTCGGGGACCTCGGATTCGGATGCCAAAGTCTTTTATGACCTTCTGTTTGGCATCCCACTTCTGACACCAATTTGTTAGGAGGCCGATCCCGTTTGACTTTTTTTAAAAAGAAACACCAAATAAACCTAAAGGTTTATTGCAAAAGTTCACACACCAAATTAATATAGTCCTTGACTTCCGAACTCTAATACTTCTCGGAATCTATGTCCGATCTACCCGGGGCTCTGAGTCTAACTGATCATTAAAAATGGAATTAAAACGAACATGGAAAGGAACAATATAATTGCTGACTATAGCTATATTAAGGAAAAGTACCGTGTGATTAAATAAATGCTTACTAATATTTTATTGCCTTGTAAAAAGGGATATAACAGTACGCATCCTGAGAACTGACGAGAAGGCTGAAAAAAAAAGACAGTGAAGATGCGCTGGGATATTATACGATTATCTGAGATCCGAAAAGTGGGGGAAGGACGCGGTAATCGAAAAAAATAAAAACGCTCACGACCTCATGAGGCGTCACTTTTGGATTTTAAAAACTATCTGTTTACCACTGCTTGTCATAGATATTGGCCACGGTGATCAGGCTCAGAGGACCGGTACAGACGTGAGAAACGTATTGAAGCACGATGTACGTATATATATACTTCAATGGAGAAATGTGGGTGGAAACCTGGTGCACAAGAATTAAGAAACTGCGATCAACAGAGCTACTGCTTTCTAAACAGACGAATATTCTGGGATTTTTCCTGTTTCTAATAATAAGAACAAAATGTTTTTTCGGAGTTGCTTTTTGTTGTAATCAGGAACTAGTTACAATACAATTATAGCTACTCTTAATCTATCATGTAAGTAATTGGATCAATTGTTTTCATTTATTCATGCAATTATTCAAGCATACTTTTTATACGTAAATATTGTTTTTCGAAATCCATAGAAATTTTACATTAATGGAAGCACGCACGTACTTAATCTGGCGGCTACTTTAAAATTGCCGGAGTCACAGTGTATTCAATGTAAGCTTGTTCAAAGTTACAACTCAAATCAAATATCGGGCTTTAATAAGTAATTTCATAGTTCGTGTATACAGCACATTTAGCAATACTAGGTGTCAGCACACCTTTTCGATTTTGGAGTCCATGTGGATTTTTTTATTTATGTAACCGCTGGGAGAATGAAGGGCGACAATTTTTTTTTTATATAGAAGAGGGGGCAAATGAGCATGCGGCTCACCTGATGTTAAGTGACTACCGCCGCCCATGATCAATCGCAACACCAGGGGAATTGCAGGAGCGTTGCCGGCCCTTTAGAAAGGAGTAAGCTCTTTTCTTGAAGGTCCCCAGGTCGTATCGGTCCGGAAAAATCGCCGGTGGTAAGCTTTTCCACAGAGAGGTTGTACGCGCAAGCATCCAGATGGTGTGGATGGTATCGGCACGTTTGCCGCGTAGTGCGTTCACGAAATAATCTAATTTAACAAAAAACAAATAATCTAATTTTGAGTTGTGTGTCACTTCTTCTATAGTTTTTTAAATATAGTTTGATTACTATGACGGCTGTCATCAAAAGTGACGGCATAGTAGGTTTGTAATAGCATCCAACGCAACGAGTGATTTGATTATTGGAAAAACCATTCATTTCTGGCGAGTGAACAAATAATCATGGGTTCGTTTTTTTAATATTGGTAACACTGAGCACATTGATGTTTTGTTTGTTTGAGCGTCAGTCAGTACGAGTGCCAATGCCAGACGCCTTGTACACGCTTTGTGCTCCCCAGTTTTCGATTATTTTGTTGTTTTGAGTATTTGTTGTACACATTTTGTTATTGTTTTTTTTTTGTTATTGCCTTTTTGTTGAAACAATGCCGAAAAGTATCAGAAAAACTGATTTAAATAGCGAATCTCGCGTTTTCGTGACTATTTTCAACGTGAATACCAAAATGGCGGACCGCTGTAGCCAGTGTCACAAGTGTTATGTCGCCTCTACACGTTGGCCAATACAGTGGCGAATGTAGTGGCGAATATATTGGCCGAGAGTTGGTGACGGCGTCCACACGTTGGAAGGTCGTTCAGTTTACTTCGGTTCGGGCCAATGTGCGTACGAATTTATAAGCACCGTGGCGCAGTGGCTCAGCAATGAGTGGCTGCGCCGAGCGCCGCGGGTTTGATCCCGCACGGAACAAGTATTTGTATGTCCTACAAATAATTGTTTCGGGTCTGGATGTGTGTCCTTGTGCAATTTATGTTTGTAAACTGCCTGCGCGATACGGGAGAAAATCCTATTGTGGGGTTAACGTTTTTATAAAAGAATTATAAAATAATAGTGGTTATTAATGGGGCTGTAAATAGATATACGATATTATACAATTAGCTTTATTTATTCTTTAAATGCATCATAAACTGGAATAAATACCATTAACAAGAACTTAACTTATTTTAAAGTTAAAGGAGTTATAATCGATTAGTCTATATTTTAAAATTGGGTTTTGATTTTAAAGTTTAGCAAAATATGTACCTACTTGCATTTCTATCAGACATTTGATGTATATAAAAAACGCCATATAATTTATTTGGTAATTTAATTATTTTTTGAGAAAGACAAAAACAATAGCAATAAATATAATTAACATTGACTTAATAATAGGTACTAATTATAACTTAGAACATAAATGAAAAACTCATGACGAGCAGTGGCTCAGGACCATGCTTTGCGGCAGTCTGTGGAGGAGGATGTTCAGTAGTAGACTTGTGAACAGCTGTAATGATGATGATGATTCGAAATCTTGCACGATTAAATTATAAGAAATCGCCGTTTTTTTATAGGATAGTGTGACAAACGAGCACGCAGTTCACCTGATGGTAAGTGGTTACTGTGGCCCACAGACATAACAACTTACAGGAAAATAATAACTTCTATACGTTGCATTTACTCGTAGCAATAGCTCGGTGATACACTCGTGGCGGCTGGCGGGCGGAATCGCGTCGTCGTGGTCGTGGGAAATAGCAGGAGTGGAAGATGTAGAACATACTTCAAATATATTTTTCTTATATTGGTGAGTTAGACCCAGCTGGTGTGGGCATCTGGTGGAGGCTGATCGTCGGCCAGACGGGTGATTTCAGGACCAGGTGTGAGTGGAGCGGGCTCACGCTTCAGAGCGGAGGCTGATCGTAGTCCAAAATTGTGGTAGGCGCAGGCTTAGGCACGGCTAAGGCTTAATGTCGACCTTGGTGATTTCGGGGACCTCGGATTCGGATGTCAAAGTCTTTTATGACCTTCTGTTTGGCATCGCACTTCTAACACCAATTTGTTAGGAGGCCGATCCCGT
The DNA here is from genome assembly GCA_907164705.1 of Parnassius apollo. Classification (NCBI taxonomy): domain Eukaryota; kingdom Metazoa; phylum Arthropoda; class Insecta; order Lepidoptera; family Papilionidae; genus Parnassius; species Parnassius apollo. The sequence goes on from CAJQZP010000835.1 coordinate 823,320, forward strand.
TTGACTTTTTTTAAAAAGAAACACCAAATAAACCTAAAGGTTTATTGCAAAAGTTCACACACCAAATTAATATAGTCCTTGACTTCCGAACTCTAATACTTCTCGGAATCTATGTCCGATCTACCCGGGGCTCTGAGTCTAACTGATCATTAAAAATGGAATTAAAACGAACATGGAAAGGAACAATATAATTGCTGACTATAGCTATATTAAGGAAAAGTACCGTGTGATTAAATAAATGCTTACTAATATTTTATTGCCTTGTAAAAAGGGATATAACAGAAGTTAAGTCCTGAGAACTGACGAGAAGGCTGAAAAAAAAGACAGTGAAGATGCGCTGGGATATTATACGATTATCTGAGATCCGAAAAGTGGGGAAAGGACGCGGTAATCGAAAAAAATAAAAACGCTCACGACCTCATGAGGCGTCACTTTTGGATTTTAAAAACTATCTGTTTTACCACTGCTTGTCATAGATATTTATTAAATTATAAGAAATCGCCGTTTTTTTAAAGGATAGTGTGACAAACGAGCACGCAGTTCACCTGATGGTAAGTGGTTACTGTGGCCCACAGACATCTACATCTATCCTCGATTACGAATCAAAAAGCAAATGCGTTGTCACCCGTGAGGACTAAGATGAAATGCCTCGTTTCCTTTAAAAAGGGTCTCTGGTTCTCTACACTCACTATACGAAACACAGCATCATTAAGCTACTATTTTACGCTGATATTCTGTGAGAGCGTGGTCCTTCCCCGGTCGAGCCGACCCATTCGTGCTACAACTATACTTCTAATATAACTGCATGGTTCTACCACATATAAACGATGTGCTTCATTTTTTTTCATTTTAAAATTGTCCTCGTAATAATCTGATTGTAAATAAATGTTCATTATTTGTTTTGATAAATAGCTTATCGATTAAAACAAATATTTAAAAATAATTAAATCGCGCTAATTAAAGTAGTAGTTGAAATTAGCACTAAAAGGCTAATAGGGCACCACCCTACAAAGCGTGAATATAAAATTTAAATCAGGTGCGTGTAATCACTCCTTCCCCGGTCGAGCCGACCTTCGTGCTGCAACTATACTTCTAATATATTTGCATGGTTCTACCACGTATAAACGACGTGCTTCATTTTTTTTTCATTTTAAAATTGTTCTCGTAATAATCTGATTGTAAAAAAAACGTTAATTTTTTTTGATAAGTAGCTTATTGATTAAAACAAATGTTCAATAATAATTAAATCGCGCTAATTAAAGTAGTAGGAATGTTTAAAGTTGAAATTGGCACTAAAAGGCTGGTAATGGGGGCATCCACCCTACAAAGCTTGAATATAAAATTTAAATCAGATGCGTGTAATCACTCTGGGAGCTTGTAGCAAACTAAACGCGCGGCCAACGTATGGACGCGGCGACCAAACTCTGCCAACAATCCTTTGATCTTTTGTAAAAAACCGACACCACACGGATCTCGCGCCAACTTGCGGGCCATCGTTCCAATGAAGCCCAAACACCCCGTCTACACGTTGGCCAATGCTACTGGCCACTACATTCGCCACTGTGTTGGCCAACGTGTAGAGGCGCCGTTAGACTAGACTGGTAGACTGTTACGGAGGCTCTTGAAATTGGAAGAGAATAAGTTTAATATCAACGGAGGAGAATAAGTTATCTATTCCAAATAAAAATAGGAAGAAACGTTGACCTGTAACTGACATAGACGATTTCGACGCCGCTTCAATTCGTAATCACATGTACGCATACTATCACGTAACTGCCAACATTAACAAAATTTGCAATTTCTCTGAAAGATGTAAATTTGTTCAGTGGGAGCCTCTTTGGCAAAATATTAAATAGAATTGGATTCTATTATAAAAAGAGTAACAAAAGAAAAATTATTATGGAACGTAACGGCATTGCTCTTGCACGCATTGATTTCTTACGAAAAATGATAGATGTTGATAATTGGCATAAAGTGATCTTTCTAGATGAAAAATTGCTGAATGTAAACCAGACGTTTTCTAAAACTTAGACTGATGATAAACCCGAATCGTCTACCAAGGTACCTGAGGGCAAAGGTCAAAGGTTAATAATTTGATATGCTGGTATCGTCTGGATTTATACCAAATTTTTTACTGGCATTCAAATCTGTCAAGACGACGGAGTACCACGAAGAGATGCATTTTGAAAAGTCGACAATTTGTTTTTAAACCTTCTAAATAATTTTGATGAACCCCCTGTGATACCAATGGACAATGCGCCCTATCATTCAGTTTAAAAACATAAGCCTCCAACAGCGAATAACCATAATAATGAAATAATTTCGTGGTTGCAAACTAATGTAGTACAAGCCGACGGCACTATGTTGAAAAAATAACTTTTGCGTTTAGTGGGAATACAAAAGCTCCAAACGCCAATATATGTTTTGGAAGAGATGGCAAAAGAAAAGGGACATACCATTATCCGCCTGCCACCGTATCATTGCCAGTAGACGCAACATAATTGATTTGGGCGCAAGTTAAAGGTGTTTAATATTTAGATGATACCGATTTAGTGCATCACTAATTTAAAAAAAAATTAGTGCAGCAAGACACAACACCACCCCACCGTTCACGGCAAATAAGATGTTAAATTTGCTGAACAATGCATGTGAACTTGTAAGACCAAATGATTGGAAGAAGGTGGTCGATAAAACGCGAGGAATTATCACAGAAGATTGGCAACGTGATGTCCGTTGTGATCATTTGTGTAATCAGAAATTAATAATTAATCTCGAAGTTTATTACAGTGACTCTAAATCTGATGATGATGGTTGCCCTTGCTTCAGTAAATTTATTATTGCTATTTTTTTATTTGTTTTTATGTAGCCCAATTTGAGTCCCAATGTTCAAATACTTGGTTAAAATAAGTACTGGGTGCATATTTTTTATTAATATTTATGAATACTTTATCGATATACCGATTTAGTTTCCGCAATATGGATTTGTTGAAGAGATGGCACAGTTTTTTATAAGCTTTGTATATTACTTATTATTTAGTTTCAGAGAGAACTTTGCCCATAAGTTCATTAATTTTATTTCATTTTGTTAGTATCGTCAGCCTAAAAAAAAGAGTTTTAAGCCACATTAAACTGTATATATATATATATTCCGCAATTTATTTAGGCACAAGAAATTTATATTACATTTTTATTTTACTTTGACGCTGACATCATACAAATTTTATAATTATTTGAAAGGTACGTAATTAATACTTCGCTTAAAGATAACTTTGTTAATTAAATTCTTTGATTAATTTTCTTACTTTATTAATTCTATTACAAACACGATTAAGGATAGAGTACAGCCAAAAATCCAAACATATATTACACCCAAAATTTGTTCTATTGTGATGGCACATCCAGAATCGCAAAGGTACCTATTCGCCATAATATTTTCGTTTGCACTCTTAGCTTTTGCATGAATCAATAAACCAACTTCTTCTAGGTACAGTCTATCACAAATGCCCGCCTCAAAAAGGCTTGTTACGATATTTCGAAACTTACTGACAAAAGGACTGTCATTTCGAACAATCATCTCATGGTAAGTAAATAAAATATTTTCCGGAACCCTTAGCAACCGAGCTTCATCTTCAACAGCAGTGAATGCTTGCATAGAGGAAAAATATCCTTCAGGAATGATAGTAAGTCCTTTGTTAGAAATGGTCTTGTATTCGCAGTCTTGAAATTCAGAACAATTTAGTGAGGTATTCGCAAAAGCGATGTACTTGGCGTCTTCTACAAAATATTTGGTTTCGTAAATTAAAAAAGGCACTCTACCTGATTCTATAACTTCATCGTTCGTTTTAAACGTCTGTGGAGGTCCTTGGATAGTATAAAAAGAATATAATTGCACGCTAATATATGCCGACACGTGAATACAAAGAATCAAATAGGAAATATTTAATATTTTCTGCTTCAACGTTGTCGAATCTTGTAAAGAAGCTGCCCCTATTAACGCACCCCAGCTGTATAGAAAGGTGTGACTCCAAGATACATTGAGACGATCAAAATTACAGAATAATATCCAAATTACTGAATAACAAATATAAAATAGAATAGAAATGTATAATCCATAAATTTTACCCACAATTGTGCGCCAAGATCTTGGTTCTCTTTCTACCTGATATATCCAAATAACTGCTTGCATATTATATATACCTGAATAAGAAACCGAGTCTCCATATACTCTGTAAAGCCCTCCAGCACAAGCATCTAAGCTACCGTTCAAAAGGTACGAAATAAATTCAGTATGTAAAAATGGATTTTCTTCTTCTCTATATATATAATACATATTTAAAGACGCGTTAATGTTGTTACAAAATATTTTGATAATTTCCAAATCAGATCCATGTATTTGAGATTCATTTATACGTTGCATATTTCGTAAGGATTCTTTATTTTCTATGATTGAATATGGATACAATGTAGCCATTCCCACATTAAACGGGCATCCCTTCAGATTGTTTGTTTCTTTAGCAGGAAATATCACAGATTTTTCCAATGTCCCATTGAGACAAGTGTTAATTTTAGTAAATTTCACTTTGACCTTATAGTCACAAGTATTTTCATCAATTTCTGGAATAATCGTCTGAAATTTATAAAGTGTATAATTCTGGGACTGGGAAATAAATGTGGCATCGTAATGTTGAAGTGTCCGTCCAAATTTTTCTAAATCTATATTACAATTTTCATCTTCATTGATAATAATTATTATGCATTTTAATTTCGTGTCGATAATTGTAACGTCTAACCGTTTAAAAATTTCACACTTATTGACGAAAATTACAACTAATATATTACTTCCTTCAAGTTTCTTCACTGTTTCATTTAGATGTTGCAAATTTTGTATGATAATCTGCGGCACGCATTCGTCTGAAAGAACTTTCATAAGGCTCCCCATATATTGTACATTTTTAGAAACGCTATATATTATATCGTATCCAATAAAGATAACTGTTGGATTTCTGTACTCTTCGGTGTTTACAACAGCGACTACACATTTTGCAAGTAATTCTATTTCTCTGATAGAATTAGACTCCAATGGCATAGCTTCTGAACTTGATGTTTGTGTAATAAATATATAAAAGAAAATGTAGAAAGTACGAGTAGCTTCTTTAAAAAGCGACATGTCGTGGTTACGCTTTTGAAAGTACCAACCACAGTAATTCTATTTTATAAATCAGATTGTTTCCTATTGTTTCCTACAAAGAGTTAGGGAACGTTCAGACCGGCCAAATAAATATTTGAACGTTAATAATTTTTGAAAACAGTTATCGTCCTGCACTCATTTAAACTTGACTTTGGAGTATTATTGTTACATGCAGCTGTCATCTGATGGTATGATATTAATACGCTATTGACGAATCTATAGTGTTGTCTATTAATTATGAACTTTTACCCGTGGAAGTAAACGGGGAGATCTTTCCCCATGCAAATTGTTCAGCCCAGGAAGAGGCCAAGGTTTCCTAGGGAGCTACCCTTTATGCGCCGGAGTAACTTCAAAAAATTCGATAGTGTGATTAAGGTCTCGATTTGTTTTGCTTGTGGTGCGACGAAAACGAAATTATTGTTTATTTTAATAATTATTATCTTCCTGTGTATTCTATTTCATTTTCATTTAGATTTTTATTTTTTAAAAAAGTACATAAAGCTATATTAAATATATACTAGATTAGGAAGGTGAGTGGAGAAAGAACTACTTTAAATAAAACAAAATAGCAAGATTTACTACAGAATAACTGCCAATTTAATTTCAGAGTACTAATAGTTTACACTGTTTTTGTACGTTTTACAATTATGGAATTAAATAATTTTTAGTATAATATCTGAATTCGATTCAAGTTGACAAAGCTTCGTGCAATTAAAGGGTAGAGAGGCCTAATTGCCCTGGTGGCGTCAGTGGCATAACATCTCACCCTCCAACTGTCAACGCTGCACTGTCGTCTAGACAGGTCTCGTGAGCTAAAACTAAACCCTAGTAAATTAAGTGGATCTACGTATCAATTTGCATAAAATTATAAGGCATAAAAGTACATAGCATACAATTGCTTATCCTAATTATATTTAGGCATAACTTTATTTACGTATAAAATACACATAATCTTTAAGCATAAATTCACTTTTCATAATAATGATGATGCATAACTGTCTAAAGCATTAAAGTATTTACGCATAATTATATTAAAACATAATTTTTATTAGGCATAAAAATACTCATAAAAATTAACTCCCTAAAATATTAGACACCAATACACATTTTTATACAATATTGCACTAATGAAATTCGCAGGCACTTTACATTGTAAGTAGAACTAATTATTTGTTTTATTTTTTAAATACTATAATATATTTTGGGTATTATAATACTTTTTGTGTACTATAAAAATACTGTATAGAATTAGTCGTCGGTATTATTAATTGTATAGAAGCTGATGCCACTCTGTATTATGTAAGGGTTCGTTCTCAGAGTATACTCAAATTGCATAAAAAGCGCATACGCAATCAAAAGTTATCGATCGACCAATGTGCGCGTGACATTAGATCATATCCCTTCAATTCCCATAAAATTCCCATGCAGTCACATACGTCTGTCAAATCCCGAGCGGTCGCATGCGACCGCATCCACCCACAACACTTTAAACTATTAAAACTTATATTTAGAGACTACTTTCCTATGAAGAAGTTTGGCATTATAGAATCTATACAAATTTTCTATCCTGTGGTCTAAACAAATCAATTACCTATGGATTTTTATTTTTAATCTAGCGTAAAATTCTGCCATTTTCGTATGGTCGGCATCGGCAAATGTCGTAAATTGACAGTAGAATAAAAATAAAAATACATAGAGTAACTGACTTTTGTTTAAACCACAGGATAGAAAATTTCGTATACTAGATTCTATAATGCCAAACTTCTTCATAGAAAAGTAGTCTCTAAACATAATGGGTGGGTACGGTCGGATCCGATCGCTTGAATTTTGACGAAACATCGCCTTGGTCGGATCCGACCGTGTCCCCATTGAAAGGATATATAGTTAAATGGTTTCGATCCCTGTAGTAAAATTAAGGTGAGTAATTAAACTAAAAATAAGTTGGTTTATTTAATTTATTTTTTATGTCAACTTCAATTTACATTTAAAATATAATTTTCCAAGCAGGCAACTCTTTTCGGGCGACAATTTTCTGTTTTCTGTCTAAAATAGTCTAAGCCATTGCCAATGTACATTAAACGTATTGAATATTGTTTAAGATCAGAGGGTGGGTTGCATAGTAATGTTGAAGACATAGAGAAAATATGTAGTTTCCTCGATCTCGATAGAAAAAATCTTCGATTGAAAAACAAAATTTTGTACCAAAATCTTTATGATTACTCAGTTGCAGACAAAAAGTCTACATCCACATAGAAACATAAACTTCCTTTAAAGACTGAAGCACGGTTTTTGCCACATACCTCCAACAACAACTTTATTGAATAAATTTACTTTCATTTGTATATAACACCGGCAAGAATAGTAATTATATATTATGTATATTGTTTATTTATTTATCTTTTGAAACTTACAACTACTATAACAGGAATGAACAAATGCGAAAGTGTAACTTTTTATGCTTAACAAAAATGTTACCTAACTATAATAAATTGCAAACAATCCTACCCTAGTGAATTCACTCACGGTGCAACAGAACAAGGGAATATCTTTAGCCATTCTATTAAGAGTTGGTAACCTTCAACGGGCACGCGGCACGGAACAGCAGCCGTCTGGAACACACAGTCCAATCCACCGAAACATGTCACTATTGTATATTTTTCTTCTAAGCATTTTAAAAATATATAAGGCAAATGGTAGGTCTCGTCTTACTCTCAACTCTTTATAGCCATACATATCCAGAATAAATAAAGTAAAGTATATTAATGAGTACATAGTGTACACCCCGTAATAGCGCATATACAGGTGGTCCGATAAGTAATGGATAACCCCGCAAGTACTAGTGGGGGGCACCTCGGCCAGTAATAAAAATAAATGTATATCTGCAGCAGTCTGAAAAAAAAATACTCTTTTTAATGTATGAAATTTTATACCTACCATTATTGAGTACTACGGCAAAAAATTATTAATAACTAATTGTTTTCTCTGGGAATAACCTTGAAGGTTTGGGCCCTGCCATCGCACATTTACAAATATTACTAACTGTATCTGTTTGTATTTAAATACTTAAAAGTAAAAATTGTGATTTTCTATATTACAATGACAAAACTTGAACATCTGTGACATAAAAAAGTAAAATGGCAGGGTGGCTAATAGCTTAAAAAACATGCCTACTTCATGCGGATTCTAAAACGGTAATAAACTATCAAATTCTGAGTTATTGCCATTTAAATGCCGGAAGGGTGATTTTTCACAAACTTTAATATAACCATATAATTGTGAAATCGTAATGCAGAATACAAATAGTTTAAGTCGCCGAGTGGCCGAGGCGTCCTCACAAGTAACCGCGGGGTTATCCATTACTTACCAGACAACCTGTATTAGAGTATCTGTTTGACTAAGTAATGTATTTTACATAAATAGCTCGTATTTGCTTATAACGCTCATATTCCTTACATTAATTTTGGTTCCGATAGAACGTTGAACAAAACATACGTATTTATATTTATTATTTATTATCAAGCAAGTCTCGACCTTATTGAAACCAACATATCTAATAAATTTATTTTGTACACGTTCTTTCGAGCGGCGACCATATTACGGCGTTACACTCCATTATTAGCATCACCGTGCGTACCGTAGGTACAAGCCGTGGCCGTGGCTCGGATGGTTAGTGCTCGCTGTACACAGTACGCGAGTAAACTGGATTCGATCCCCGGCACCAATTTATTTTACATTTACCTATGCTCGGCGCTGAAGGAAAACATCGTGAGGAAACTGCGATGAAAAAAATATCGAACTGTTCAACACGCATTGGGGTAGCGCGGCGGAAAATTCCTTGCCCTAAAACGTATATAGGCTGTAAGTTTAATTTTTAACTTAACTCCATTACATATTCTATAGGAGTAATAGAAGTATTAATGCCTAAGTTAAAATAAAATGTCTTAGGTGCTGATGGCGACGAACCGTCCCGACACGCTGGACCCGGCTGTAATGCGTCCCGGTCGTCTCGACCGCAAAGTGGAGTTCGGACTGCCCGACCTCAAGGGACGAGCGCACATCTTCCGCATTCACGCGCGTTCAATGAGCGTCGAGCGCGACATCCGCTTCGATGTGCTGTCCCAACTCCACGGGCGCGGAGATCAGGTACGATACGACACGACACGACGAACGTAGGCCTCACCAATAGATACGGAGATGTTTGCCATAGTTGCCACGCTTTACGGGCGGGTTGGCATAGTTGCCACGCTACGGGCGGGTTGCCATAGTTGCCACGCTACGGGCGAGTCGGCATCCGCAGTTTAAATATTTATTTGAGTTGTTATTAGGAAGACGCTGCTACCCATTTACTGGTTTGTGCCTCTTATGATGCCCACAGGTCAATATGGGGTAATGGATGTTCTTACACCGCCACTACACGGTATTTGTTTAATGAGCAGTATTTTAAGCAACCAAAGGGAGGGAAAAGGACTCAGAAGATAGTTTAATCGTTGGCGCGTCTGTTAGTGATTGTGTAACTTCTGAACAACTTGACCGATTGAGGTCATTACATAAAACATTTGTTTCGTCGAGACTTTGATGGTTTTTGTTGGTTCATAGCTGTGCCGCCATAATTTTTTTATTTTATTTTACTTTTTACAAGCCAGTGCTTGACCACAATCCCACCTGGTGGTAAGTGGTGATGCAGCCTTAGATGGTAAATCACACTGTCTTAGTGTAACAAATGTCTATTCCCTCTTGCCTTGAAGACGCCCAAATTGTATTCGGATGGAAAGATAGACGCCGGCAAATTATTCCACTCCTTTGCTGTGCGCATTAAAAAAGTCGAAGTAAACCGTTTGGTTCTAATGCGTGGAATATCGACAACAAAGGGGTGAAGACTCGCCGACCGCCTGGTCGTTCGATGGTGGAAAGGAGAGGGAGGAATTAAAGCGTGCAATTTCTGCGCACACTCCGAAATGCATCCTATAAAATACCGAGAGGCTGGCTACTCTGCGCCTGTGCTCGAGGCTGACAAGGTTGGTTTCAACCAAATCAAGGTCACTAATGAGCCTCTTTGCATGTCTCTGCACTGACTCCAACGCTGCCAGGTGGAATTTTGCAGCATTAGCCTATATGTAACAGCAGTAGGAGTACTCGGACCCGGACTTATGCTTTATATTATAAGGTAAGGAGCTGTCTCGGCGTGAAGTACCGCCGCACCCTTGCAAGAACACCAAGTTTCCTTGCGGCTGCTTTGGCTCTGGACTCAATGAACCGTCCATAGTTGAGGTTCGGAGAAAATTCAACCCTAAACTACTGAAGGCGGTCAGTGTACTCCTTTTAGCGGTGAAAAGACATGTGTTTTGGAGGCGTTGAATCTCACGAGATTAGAATCGCCCCATTCGGAGACTGCCCGTAGTGTGAGATTCACACGCTCAATCATAGCCTCTCTTTCGTACTGGATTGGATCCCGACTGGCCCGAGCACTTGGTTATCAAGTTATTAATTAATTCAATTTTTATAGATCAAAATTACTCATACTTACAATATTTGTTTTAAGTGCCAATAGGAAAATCGCAAAACCTGGACCCGATAGGTGGCGTTATTATCGAGTTATTAATAAGTTATATGTTCCCTATAAATATTCCAGAGTGAATTCGGAGTGACACTCATCACATCATCAGACAGAACAACGTCTGCCGGACAAGTTAATCCATTATATGATTTTTACACAGATCTGTGTGCACGGAGGCGGGCGTGTTCGCGATCCGCGCTCGACGCCATGTTGCTACGGAGAAAGATTTCTTGGAGGCCGTCAACAAAGTCATCAAGTCCTACGAGAAGTTCTCCGCCACGCCGCGCTGCATCGTCGTGTCCGTGTATTATAGGAAAAATTCGTTTTAACGCCGCGCCTTTTGAGATTTATTATATAGACATAAGCTATGATGTTTCTTATATTGGTTTCTGTTGATACTTATTCAATGCAAATACTTTAGGAAAACCAAATAACTTTGAACTCCAAGCTATATAATAATTATAAATTATACTTTAATTTATTTATTGTTACCTAGAATAAACTGAGTAGATTTCTCTCTTTTCTATAGAATCATAAAGAAAAACGTGATTTCTCCATACTTACCTATTCATTCAAAACATGATTTGTCAATTTGTCGATGATATTTAAAACTTATTTGTAAAATGAAATATGTCTAAGATACTACCAGAAAGAGATCAGAAAGTCATAATTAGTTTTTTAATTTATTAATATAAAGTTTTTCTCTGATTCCCAACAATCTGATCTGAGTGACAAATCACGTTTTGAATTTTAGCTCCTCACATTTATCGAACGGCTTAACATTTGTAAAAATGCTATCTAAGTATACATGTTGCACAAGATTCATCAGTACGCTTTAACTCCAAAAATAAATTAAAAAGATCATAAGATTTAAACAATGATCTAAATTTAATATTGGTGGAGGAATCTTCTAGGTGATTGATATTAAAGTCTCCCTTTGAGTAATAATCAAAGAACTCTCTCCACATATTACAACAGATTTATTCTGTTTATTAAGCTTAGCGAAAAGTACCTCCATATTTTTTTTTCAAAAGTATCGTATATAGAACATGGGGGTCTGTAAATGCTCACAACAATGAGGTGCTCAAACTCAACACATGCCATTTCTACAGTTCGCTCAACAGAGAGTCTCACAATATCTTACGTTCTTTACATGATAATAATTTACTAGCTAAAATTAAGGAGCCACCTCTTAAAACCGTTTCTCTATTGAAAGAACTGAACACCTGGTGATTACTGATTATTGAGTTACAAGCTTTTAATTTTAACCAATGTTAAATTATTTTAATAATTTGTTAATAAATATATAAAATATGAATATTGTTATAACAGGATCTTCTCGTCAATCCTCAGTGTGTGCGTTCTATGTTACCAGTTCGACTCGTCTTAGGTGGCAACCGAACCTCCTCCGGAGCTTCTTAGCACTCCCTGCCCCGCTGTTACCATGGTCGACACCGTAGCCAGGAGTAGCGTTGCTGCTGGGAACTGGGGGTCGTCTCTTCGTAACTCTCATCATAAGGGGTATGTGTCCATACACGCTTGCCGAGCGGGTAGGCAACCGCAGTTTTATTTGTTGTACAATTGCTGCTATCAGGAAGAACAGCTGCCCATCTCCTGCCTGTTTTCTTTCTGTCGCCCTTTACGACACCCTCGGGAAAATATGGGGTAGTTGATATTCTTAACTTCCCCTACACGGCACGGTTGTTTTGTGTAATAACTAATAATATAATACTCTAGAAACTGATAAACTTTTATTTAAAACTAACCTCTCAATTAAATTTAATTCGCACATCGCACGATTTTTTCATCGTGGACCTATATCGTTACGACCTACGTGTACTATTATTTATTCTGTGCCTACGTTCCGGTCTATCGCTGTAATGATCAGAGTGAATACATAATTTCTATAAAAACTTAAAAACAGCCGTCATAAGGTTTAAAATTTTGCGACGATTAAGACCGTTAAGAAATTGTCAGAATCTTAAATTATTTAAAAAAAAATTATTGATTTAAGTAATCAAAATAATGAGCCATAATGTAGTAAGTAAATTACTAACTCGTAATGAGAGTAAGTAAATTACGAATATTTAAGTGATTCCCAAACATATAGACTAGATTAAGTAATTTCGTTGTAATTTAAACCATAGTGATTTTTAGAGGTGTTTTCGAAAATAAATATGAAAGAGTCAAAATTAATTAATCAATATCAAAATTCCAGTTTCGATAGTGGTGCCATAGTCCTATACTATTCGATGAAAGGTTTTCGAGGTGTCGCCTTGATCGTACAATCTATAGCCTATTAAGACAGCGCCTTAGAAATCGATCAGTTACCGATTTAGTACATTGTTAAATATGAAACTACAATTTAAAATTTTTAAGATTTTAATAATTTTTTAGAAAAACTTTTCAGATTTAACTACAGTTCCTCTGTAAAAGTAAAATGAAATAGGTGTATGTGTAAGTCAAAAAAATGTACATGTAATAGTGTACATAGGTACGAAGTGAAATTTCTTTACGATATATCTATATTTTACATAAGTAGGTTATATAATAGTATACTCGTACACATGCAGCCCCAGCGGTGAAACAACAGTTTACAAAAAGTTGTGTCCAGAGTGGGGAACGAACCCAAACCACTGCATGCACTGCAAAGTGATCTGATGAATATTTTCGTAATGGTCTACTGTTATCGATAAATTCATAGAATACTATAATACACAATAGAATGGCTGTCAACCTTATTTTGAACGAGAATCGGCGTCGCCGGGAGCACACATACAAGCAATTACGTCGTATTATCAGTTAATCACTAGTACAAACACGAATCGCTGTGTTGACAGACGAGTTTTAATACATATTTATTTGTAAATAGCGTGCAACTTGTCATTTTCTAAATAATTTGCATGCGAAATTTGAAAACGATTGTAAAGTCAAAACACATCTCATGTAATTTATACGTGTGAATTGACGTATTAGTGGCATTTTAGTGGCTACCCCCCCCCCCCTTTATTATGTATTATAGTATTCTATGGATAAATTTTATGGGATATTTAATAAGATGTCATACAGAAAAAATGAAATTTCATTTATAAAAAAGAAAAAGAAATAGTTTTTTGTATATTAAAAGAAAAACCCAGAAAATTTTTCGCGGATTAAAAAAGTTATTTCCCGAGTGGGAATCGAACCTACAACACCCGATACATTGTCATAATTATATTACTTGACGAGACTGCTGCTTTCCGTGCTGATTATTATGACGAGATATAAAATGCAAAATATAATAATATTACTTGTTAATTTAGATTGTAATTGTATTTTTTTAATCATTTGTGTGAAGTATATTTGGAAAAGGATATTTCATTAAATTGGGAATTCAGAAACAAGATTTTTTATTAAGTCCTTTGTTAGAGAATACTGAAACCGGTTGGCTGACCCCGTACAATCAGGGTGCTTTTTATCAATTATGCAGATCAATGGATGGGATTTCCCTTTTGTGAGTTATTTTACATTCGTTGAACCTGATATCAACAAAAATTTACTAAAGCGTTATGTATAATGTACTTTCAATTTCTGTCATCAGTAGTAGAGTTGACCATCTTGAACAACCCGAATAATACTGGGAGTACTATACGGCCGACGTATCTTGGCGAGTCTGAATATAGGCTCTGCGAAGTTTAGCGCATGAACACTCGTGAAGAAAACTGTTATTGTCATTTTTTTATATATACCAATGTACAAATAAAATTTCCCTAATACAGTGACCAAAAATATCAAAACACTTTGGAGACATTATAAATTAAAGATTCAATTTTGATACCTCACCTTTCGATAGGGGCAGATTTTATCACAAACACATACAATATTATTTACATTTAATACTTTTTATTTATTTACACTTATTATTATTTAATCACTGTCGCTGAGGGGGGAAATTCCTAACATAAAGTCGTCGGCCCCTTGTGTACCATGTGAGGTACTTGGCATAGGTTCATCTTCGTAATCGTCGCTCTCACTTTCAGACTCACTTTCTGAATCTGAAGCTGTATTAATGATGAATAATTGATCCGTCATTTCGTCAATAATATGGTCGCTCTTCCTATAGTCATGTTCGACCTCTTGCACTTTTCTGCATAAAGCACTCCATTCATTCTGACCCATTAAATTTACTTTTTCTTGTATGAGCTCCATTGTCCGGGTTACGTTCCAGTCGACGTTTTTAGCGGCTACGTGCCCTTTAATGGCAGCCCACACCATCTCGATGGGGTTTAAATCGGGATGATATGGGGGTAAACGAAGGACATCGTGGTTGTTTTGTTTAAACATTTCATCTATTACGTATTTTTTATTCACGTCTTTGTTTTTTTTTATTAGATCGTAAAGTTGTGGTTTACGCATGTCCTTTTCATATGGTATACCCTTTTCTAATAACCACGATTCCATTTTTGCCTTCTTGTCATTAGATGTAGGGGCAGGATCCATTAATTTGTTGTGGTACGGAGCATTATCGATAACCACCACCGAGTTAGGGCTCAAATTTGGAATCAGTTGGGTCCGTAACCATTTCTCATAATTTTTGAAATTCATGTCATCATGATAGTCTCCGGTTTTGCTGCCAGATTTGAACATTAGTAGCGCGTTCGGAACAAACCCTGCTTCTGACCCAGCGTGTACCATCACTATCCGCTGACCTTTTGATATCGGGCGCTTTAGTCCTTGAGCGGAACCATCTGACCACGCCTTACCTTTTGTGTGTGATGAGTGGGCATACGACTCGTCAGTGAATACAATTGGTCGCCCTTCGTCCCTGTATTTTTTCATTGCCTTCAAGTACAAGATCCTTTTCAGGCGAATGTCGGTCTTCTCTATAAGAACCATTCTATTGGTTTCGGTCTTTCGCCACTTGAAACCCAAGTTTTTGATAATTGTCTTTAAGCTCGTTTTACCACCTTGAAAATTTATATCCCGTTTGAGTTTCGCTAGTAATTTGTTTATCGTCGGCATTTCTTTTTCAGTTTTGTGGAAGTTGTGTATGCATCTTTTTTACTACTCCCTGGTCAAAATTATCCATATCAGTAATAGGTTTTGATCTAGACCTTTTTTTACCAGGCGTGCGGAATACTGAAAGTAAGCCCGAAATATTGCCTTCAGTTGCGATCCGCTGTACTGTGCGTTGGGACACACCAGTTGCGTTAGCAACTCTTAAATAAACTTTATCGACATCTTTTACGCCTTCTTCTTTTTCTTTTTTCATATATTGCGTTAAATCGTAAATAATTTTTCTCGCCTGGCGATTTAACACACTGTTATGTTTTGGTGGCATGTTTGGCGAATAATATAAGTGCTAACTGACACTTGCAAATAAAACAAATAAAACAAATAAAACAAACAAAACAAACTTAACACTATTAATAAAAACAAACAACAATAACAACGAAAACTTTTGTAACCGACTGTGCTCAAGACAGAGATAGCGACACGAACACGACACCAATGCTAACGTGTGACTGAGAAATATTACCGTGTACCGAGCATTGCCGAATAAGCACGAAGCTTTACGAAGTAACCAGAAAGGGATGTCCAACACGCGTGCCTGAGGGTGTTGTTTAATCGATTTTTATTCAAATCGATTAAAATTAAGACATAAAAATATATTTATTTGCAATTTATAAGGAGGTTCTAAATTTTCTCAAATAGTCGTTACTCAAGAAGACGTTAATAGATAATTGATATTTAAGTACATTATGTCTTTCAGCTGAGAAAATAATATGTTTTTAGTTTTTTTTTTTATTTAAGTCGAAATCTTGTTTATTATCAACAAAATTCACTATATTTGTAAATCTATTTCGTTTAATATCTTATATAAACAAAAATCAATAACTTCTAAATAAAACTCATCGATTGCGATATTTTATGACTAAAGGGTCGATTGTGTTTACTTATGGTCAATCTCTAGCCTAGACCACCGCCCCCCGTACGTCGCCTCATGCCACCATTTTGTTCCTTAAAAAAGCTATTGCGCAACCTTCTGCGCGAAGGTCGGACTCGCCAAGATACGTCGGCCGTATTGTACATTACAGTAATCCCAGATTATTTGATGATTTGCCACGCTTGACAAGTGGATGGACTATCGTAGTATTAGATGTCCCACGCATTTGATTTTGTTGTATCTCGTTGATTTGGATCATATACGAGATGGTATAGTGACGTAAGTTGACATCTATTGGCGATAATATCTCTCTGTTCGTTATTCTAGTTGCCTCTTACGACAGGCAGAGAGTATCGAAAAATACCTAATGTAATAACCTAAAAGAAAAGAACGCCGTGGTATTCCTACTTCATTCGGAACGAATATTAACTTATAGCCTTAAATCTGTTATTAACGTCTTGAATAATTACTGACTCAATACTACAACAGCTAAGACATCCATTTTATTCAGTTCATTGACCATAGTCACCTACAATCCTTTATACTTTGTATAGCCCCTAAATACTAGCCAGGCATTAGCTTTTTCGCATTTTTACTCTATAATTAAAATTTCTATTGGCCTTAACTTCTAAAGTATTATCAACTAACACTTTATTCGTCATAAGTCGAAAATATATTTCAAATATTTAATAGGCTACCTACAGAACAGTTATAAATATCAATGTTAAATAAAATCAAATAAAAATAACGCTCGTTTTCCTAATTTTTTGTCAAGTTACGATTTCTTACTCTTTGAAATCAAAACTAAACAATAAACATTAATCTCATTACCGTTTTTACTCTCTAGTAGGTATATATTCAGTAATCTATAGTTTTTACTCTTTCTAGCTTTAGACTGAATAGCACGAACGATTGAAACATTTGTTAGCATTTTATTTTTAGCTTAACTTTTGGTTAGAGATGAAGCGTATATACTAGAACAGATCCAGGGACTAAGTATTTAACGAGACTAGGTTGCACCTATTCCAACTTTTAAAATACTTGATCCATCTAGTCTCACTGTGCCTACGCGTCGTACTCGTATTTTGTTGCCGTAGACTGTAGGTAGTTACTAGGCGCTCAACTCGGGTCGTCTTCGCCTAAATCATTAGTTTGTCAGTCATTTGAATTTGAACCAAATTTTAATTAACATAAAGGTAACGTGACGCGCACTCGTGTTTGTTGTGTAATAATATATTCTGTCCTTTTTTTAACTAGACTATTCCGTAGTCTTTCTATCTTTGTCTGTCAATACTCGAGACTCGAGACTAGTCGGGACTCGGACTAGTTCAACCAAATACTAGTACGAGACTAGTCGGGACTCGGACTAGTTCAACCAAATACTTATACAAGAGTACAAGGCAGGCGAGTGTCTATTGTCAAATACGGTACGGAATAGTGCGAATGTGATTTCGGTGGACGGTGTTTTCATTACATAATATAGTATTGGAAGCGTAAACAATTTACGTTTCTTTTCTTAATTCTTTTTTTAATGTTATTTATAAGAATTATGCAAACAATATTCTAAAAAAATATTATAATTAGGCTCGTTACTATTAAGATTATATGAGAGATAAATGAAAATAATCCACTTTAAATTCTCGTTTCCGTCATTAGTATGAGCTGAATCAACCAACTATAGAATTATAGCAATAGTAAAAAAAAAACATAGCAGCTTAAAATCAATCAATATCAATAGGTGAGTACTCCCATTCTAGTTTTTCAAATAAATCAAAGATAAACATCTTTTAAAACAAATTTTACAAAATATGAAGTACTACTAAATAGCATTTGGAGTAAATTATCTTAATTTATTTCTCATATAACCTTAATTCTCGTAATTTAGTTACGAGAATAATTATAATCATTTTGTAAAGTATGAAGGGAAGATGTATGAATTCATTATTGCACACGTTTCAACAGTACACACGTAAAATATGGTACTTGAAACTATAGCGTATCCTATTCCAACAATACTAAACTATGCGTACTTGATACTTTTTGGACTAGGTGGAACAGGTATTTGGATCGAGTATTTATACGGAATTGGACTAGGTGCACCTAGTACGAAATTTACCTAGTACGACTCATCTCTACTTTTGGTTTTACTTGACTGCTAACTGCTTTGATAAGTCATTATAATCACGGTTCGAATTGTAATTCGACCGTCGATGTCAAAAATGTTTCAAACTCCACACTGGAGCAGCGTTACGGCGGACTAATTGCAACATACCAAACAGTACTCATAATCCTTGTATGTTCTGAAATAATCAATGCATACCGCTATTTAAAACACTGTTAGCGACATCTATTGACTGAAATAAAATAAATGAATGTAAAGTTATTGTGAGATTATTTTTTTATTTAGTATCATTAATTTACCTATATTATTTAAATCTTAATTCCTTGCCTCTATGAAATAATGCAATACAACAATAACTACTAATGTATAGTGAAAAGAATGAAACAGTTTTAATGAGTAAAGCGTCACCTTTATGCATACGTTGGTGAGTTATGATTAATAAAAGTTTTTTTTTAAAATAGAATAGGGGTGACACGCAACCTGGATGATAAATAGATGTTGTGGCACATATATCATTACGTAGTGTTTGTATTACATATTAAATAGTATTTTTTTGACAAACACTACAAAATATACACTACCGCCATCTATTTATTCATTTAATTAATATTCTTTATTGCACACACCATACAAAAATTACAGATTATATATACAAAAGAAGTTTCCAACAGGCGGTCTTATTGCTGATAGCAATTTCTTCCAGACAACCGATGAATGGAGAGTAATGAGGGGATCCATTAAATAAATCAATTTATTAAACGTTAGTAAGTATTATTTTTTGCCATACTACAATGAGGGCTGCCATCACTGCATTTTGTTGCCACCAGGGCGGCGCCACTTAAAATGAGGTGTAATATTTGACAGATTTCATAGTGGGGAAGTAAATTTGTTCGAAAATTGTAAAGGCTAATGTTTCTTTCTGAAATAGTTAAAAAATAAGAGCCAAAAATAAGAAAAAACCACAGAGGCATTGTTGTGTGCATTAATTTAATACTCTAGAAACTAATGAAGTAAATTATCAATTAAATAACATTGTGTAACAAAAAACTTCACTTCGAAGTCATCTAGCGACATCTGGTGAGCGTAACATTATTTGCCCTCATTAATAAACGTTAGTAAATATTAAATAATGCCATTTTTCCTGTCGTAAAAGTTGTGTTATAACAATATTGATGTTTTTAAATACAAATGCATACGAAATCGTTATATGATTTAAACTTAATTAACATTATAAACTTTACTCTACTATGTATTATTGTTTCACCCGTTGTCCTTACTGAACAAAAGAGGACGCTACTTACTTACTTTTAACATTTCAAGAAGCATAATTTTTACAGGATAACATCTAATTATAGTTCAGTCAGCCTAGATCACTATTTTTACAAAACGCAATAAATTACAATATTTTATAAGATCGGTTGTACGAGGGTTGACATGTTTTTCTTGAAAACGCTTTTACTATAAATTTATGTAATTTAACTATTGTTATTACACTAGCATAGCACGTATTGTGTACTTCTTACAACACAATATATTTATATATGGTGTAGGTAACTACTTATTAATGGAAAATTATGTTTAATACCTGAAATTACAAGTGGTATCTAGTGAGGAAAAGTTTAATTAACTTATTTACTTTCAATGAGTTCTTACAATCTTTAATACACTAGATGTCGCTAGTTCAGACAGAAATAAATATTTGTATCGCACGGATGGTCACACATCATAATATGATTATATCATGAATGTAAAGTTTTAAGGAAATAATTGCTTATATCCATTTCTTTGTTATTTTGTAAATTAGAATCATTACTTTGCCTATACTATTTAAAGCATAATTACTTGTTATCAAATACTATAGAAAACCTACCCCGAAGGTTTTATAAAGTTTTTGCTATCGTTGAAATATTTTTTCGATTTGTGGTGTAGGTATGAATATACATAAAAACAATGCCTCAGTGACTTGTTCTTTAAATTTTTTAAATCTTATTTTTGACCACGGCTCCATGGCGCAGTGGCTTAGCAATGAGTGGCTGCGCTGGGGGTCGCGGGTTCGAATCCCGTACGGAACAAGTATTTGTATGGCCTACAAATAATAATTGTTCCGGGTCTGGGTGTTTGTCCTTGTGAAATTTATGTTTTTAAACTACCTCCACGATACAAGAGAAAATCCTAGTTCGGGAGTAACGTTTTAAAAAAATGAAGAAAAAAAATTAAGAAAAACAAAAGAAGAACAGGGAACAAAAGTGAATCGTAACACCACAAATCGTATTATGTATTAGGTATTATTTTTGTGATCGACACGCTCGGATCTATGTCGCTGAATTTTCTTTACCTACTCGACTACTTTCAAGTTCCAACACCACTACACTAAGATAGACACTACCGTCGATAATAGTACATGTATTTCTGTTCTTCTGTTCGAAGCATCCTCAGGTGAAATAGACTGCGGTGGCTGACCGCTAAAGGAATGTAAACATTTTGAAATAATGACAGGAATTTAAAAAACAACTAAGAGTATTTATGTAGTGGTATTTAATAAGTATATATGTACATATGAACTAGCGATCCGCCTCATCCTCGCACGAGTGAATGTTGGATCTCGACGACAGCGCCACCTACCGGATTCAATTTTGTGAATCTAAACCATTCTCGAAACAACCTAATCACACACATACAATTTCATCAAAATCAGTCCAGACGTTTTGGAAGAATTCAGTCGGACACGGCGTAATGCCCCTCCTAAAGATCTGTCAAATATTACCTCTCTTTCCAAAGTGGCACCAACCTGGTGGCAGAACTCATTGATTCGTGTTTTTTTCCTTTTTTCATACCAATGGGGAAAGGTAAAGGATGACAAGTCCTTACAGCCTAGTTTCCTTTTCTTTTTCTTATTCTACATATAATTAAGGCCGTAGACACATCGTTTTATTTCATGTAGATTGATACAATTATTCAACAAATTCACTTTTCTATGAGAGATTTTCTCTTTTGTCATCATTCATCACAGCCATTCACAAGTCCACATAGGCCACCCCCAAGGAATGCCACAAAGCACATGCATCCATCGACTTCCCGCATCTCTTGCCAAGTCGTCACTCCATCCAGCGGATGGCCACCCTATAACCATCCTTCGCTTACTGGTACGAGGATGACACTTGAGGTTGAGGTATTTACACTTGAGGTGAAGGTAGGTTATCTTCTCCATCGGTTGTCGGTTCTTTATAATATATGGCCAGCCCATTGCTATTTCAGCTTACTGATCCGTTGTGGAAACATAATAAAGCACAAACAAGTATACTAAAAACAAATCGTGGTGTAACTGCGTCGCGGATACAGCCGTGTATCCGCGACGCAGCATATATCATAGCATGCAAAGACGTATAAAAAAGGGGATAAGTTTAAAAATATCTTAGAATACGTGTACCTACATAACGAAACAAAACAATCTCAAAGCGGCGGCGCGATGCGTCAGTCCTCACTCAACGTAACGAATTCTTTAGTCCATTACATTCTCTAGTATATATACAGTAATCTATGGTCCATTAGATATCGAATCGTATGATGTTTCGGACGTACCTAGATAACAGATGTAGCTACAACACTTAACTGTATCCCCTACATTCATCAGTTTTCTGAATTGCCTCCCATATGCAAGTAAATTTAAAGACGTATTCACGTCAAAACAATCAAACCGGTCTCCCAAAGCAGATAACAAAATGTTTATTAATATTTCTAAATTGTTAGGAATCTAAATTGTTACGAAAATATAAACGTTAACTTTTCTTTTTGAAATGTCAGTTATATTTTACATTAATAAGATTATCCAAAATACTGATGCTCCTAAAATTAATAAATTAAAAAAATGTGCAAAAAAGAGCAATCACTGAGGCAAAAGGTGTAGTATACTAGAAACCGAAAACTTTTTTATTTGATACGCAACTTTTCACTTACGTTGACATTTCAAAATACTAGTAGGTACCATTATTATTTAATCTGCGATCTCAGTCCCGACTAGCGGAAAGTTATTATCTTAGGTTTGTTCTTACCATAGATTCAGTAGCGTAAGCGTAATCCTAGGTCTATAGTTCTAAATACAAGCGACCAGCCCCAACTTTTCCTAGATAGAATCTATCAATGTAACAATAATAATAACAATAAAAATATAGACAATGTAATTTATTTTATCAATTTTTGTTTTTTTTTTCCTAAAAAACAAAATCTTCATGTTTTTCGGATAAAATTATAGCCTTTATCACATCTGGCAATGCTCTCCATCTGTACGTTAAGTTTTATCACAATTAATTTAGCCATTCCGCAAGTTGTGTTGGATGGACAGGCAGACAAACGGTCAAAATTTAATTAATTGGTTGAATATGTCATATATTGACAACCCCCTTCGTGCCGTTATCCCGTAAACAACGTAAGTGATAATGATATAGGAAATGGTGGTATAGGAACCGCAAGAAATGTTTTCGATTCAATTTGTATCGGCAATCGTCATAAAATGAGTGATAAATCGAGGAAGTAGTTCAACTGACACTTATCCTCGAACAAAAATTTTTTTGCTAACTCCTTACGGGAGTGCTACTATGTTCGTATCATGAGCATGGGTAAAATTATTTAAAGAAATGCCTGTAGCTTACTTTAAAACTATTAGTTGATAGTGCGACTTCAAAGTATTACAGCGACATTTATTGTTGCAAATATTACTTATCTTGTTATTGATAAAAACTGTTGGTGTTTCTTTTTGTTACTTTTACAAAGTTATTTACCTACGTGATATTATACGAAAATATATTTATTTTCTCGCCAGTATGACTATTCTCATATATTTTTTATAGTTACCCAGGGGGCGATGAAAAGAGCTATGCTCTGAGTTTCTCTGGTGGATAAGATTCGTAACGACAAAATCTGCCGGAGAACCAGGGTCACCGACGTAACCTTCCGTATTTGTAGGCCGGATGGCAATGGGCTGGTCACATTTGTCGCAGAAGCTAAAACCATTAGAGTAAGCGTGTCTTAGAGAGGAAAACATCGTGAGGAAACCTCCATGTCAGAGAAATAAGAAAATAAAACTATTTCGAAGACATGTGAAATTCGTCAACACGCATTGGGGCAGCACGGCGGACAATTCCTTGCCCTAAAACCCTCTCAGAAATGAGCGGAGGCCTGTGCCCAGCAGTGGGACGTATATAGGCTGTAACTTTACTTTTACCTTTACAGTCATATTATGATACATCTGAAATTATTGTTGGTGGTACGTAACTACATAAAGTATCTACTCTTTGGTAGTACGGTGGTATATTGATGAACAATGATAAAACATCTGCTCAAGTAGATGCGTTGGGCATCTTGTATTAGTGTGCACACCTTTTCATTTCATATTCCTAATAATAAATAAGAGTTTTTTAATAGAATAAGAATGACACACGAGCACACAGTCCACCTGATGGTAAGTGGACGCTGTCACCCACAGATCCTCGATTAAGAATCAAAATGCAGATGCGTCGTCACCCCTGAGTATTAAGATGGAATGCCTCGTTTCCAGTAAAAAATGGTCTCCGGTTCTTTACACTCACCATACGAAACACAACAGCCTTGAGCTGCTATTTTACGCTGGTATTCAGTGAGAGCGTGGTCCTACCCCGGCCGCCCCATTCGTGCTCCAGCTAATACAGCTGCAGCGTGGCTCCACCACGTAAAGCCACGCTGCAGCTGTATTTTTTTAGATCACTAGATCTACTTACTACTAATTAATTACAAAATGTTAACTAAATATTCTTGACTATAGAGTAATAAATTTATCATCCATACACGTAAGCAATGGACAACACAAATTTTTTTCATGCATTTTCCTAATCAAGTGGATTGTCCTCATTTCCTTTTACTTAAAGCACAATATTTGTAAACATATCAAGACCAATTTATAAAACGATGATAAACAAAAAAGTCGTTGTGGTTCAAATTCACCACCTTACCGAATGTCCTAACGGTAACGACGTATCCTATCTTCGTCCTAGTGGTGACAACGGTGTCGTCAATAGGTGTGTATGGGCCACCGCAACCACTTAACGTCAGGTGAACTGTGTACTTGCTTGTCACCCTTATTATATACAAAAAATCCAAACCCAAACATACCACTGTTACTCTGACCATGGGTGCAGTTAAGTACTTGACATCGGATTATTAAAACACGAGATATGATTAGTAGCGATAAAATGCATAAACGTACTTTAATTCATATATATTTTTAAAAATATATATATATATATATATATATATATATATATATATATATATATATATATATATATATATATATATATATAGGCGGAATCGTCAATCACCAGCGATTTTTTCGGTCCGGAAAAATCGCTGGTGATTGACGATTCCACATGGAAGTGGCCAATCATAGCAGCAATCAGGTATGGATGGTATCGCGAGTAATGTTGCGATGTGCGATGGTGAAATTGAGCGGCTGGAATTAGTCCGAACAATTCCTCAGAGTACACCCCGTGGAATATACTATAAAATACGCAAAGAGATGCTACATCTCTTCGCAGTACCAGTGAGTCAAGCCTATCGGAAAAAACTCGGTCGACCACGATTCGAACCGCTCTGCGCTGGATGCCATCAAAAGGAAGGAGGTGGCACTGGGGAGCCCCGGCCCAGAGATGGGTATTGTATACTCCATGTGAGGCAAACCTGCGCCTTGTAAAGTTGCAGGCGGTATGCTTGCATGAAATATTGTCCCGCTCTGCTGAGCACATCATGCTTTTTAGAGGCCAATTTGGCCTTCACTTCCAAGTGATCAGGAAACAGCAGATCATTCGATAAATCAACGCCGAGGACTCCGATAGTGGCTGAGGCAACTAGAGGAATGGCCTGAAACTAAGGAGATACGACGGGTTAGCGGTAAACGCGCAAACTTGTCTTCTGGGGATTAAACTGCACTAAATTTAATCGTCCCCAATCTGAGACTTTGTTGTACAAAGTTACGACTTCAGACACAAGCTTCTTCCAGTACTCGACGACGTTTTCCCAAGAAATATTGGCACGGTTGGTGTACAAAGCTCACCAGTACTGTCGTTCGTATAGCAATGAATGTTACCGGTTTGCAACATATCATTGATAGGCAGAATAAAGAGCGTTGGTGATAGCACGCAGTCTTGTGGAACACCAGCGTTAATAGGCTTAAAATCAGATTACGTGCCGTCTACTGATCTGAAAGAAAACTGGTGATCCAATTGCATAATTTCTCGGGAAGTCCATAGGATGGAAGCTTCGAAAGAAGCACTTTATGCCAAACCTGATCGAAGGCCTTAGCTTTGTCCAAACTAACGGCCAAGGCCAAACTAGCCAAACCAACTTTACTGCCTCCGCACATCTATGAGTTAAGTAAACCAAAAGATCGCCAGTTGATCGACCACGACGAAAACCGGCAGTCACTAATAAAGGTACCTCATGAGCTGGAGCTTATAATGGTTTCCATTATTTTGGAGAACAAGTAGGAAATGGCGATATTCCTGTATTTAGACGGATCTTAGTAGTCTTTTTTCTTAGGGATCGGGTGGACCAAAGGAGTCTTTCATGAATTCGTGACTGTGCCGAGGGAGTAGAAGTGCCGGAAAAGACGTGTTAAAACCGGTGCTAACTCCAATAGGTTCGACTCCATCAGGCCCACTCCACTTGTTGGTGTCCAGGGAGAGTAGTGCTTAGCGCACCGAGCGCTGTTTAAACAGTGCATCCCGCATGGAACACTCACACTGCGGAATGGTCGGCAGTGTGACCCCGTCATCGACAGTCGGGTTGGACGCAAAGAGTGAGACGTCCTCCCTGTACAGCGTTGGCAGAGATGGCTGGAAGAAGTTCCCATGGACAGCCTTGGAGAAAGACCAGAACGCACGTCTTCTCAAAGGAAGTCGAACTAGTTTCTTGCTAATTCTGCCGATGTGGTCTGACTTTGCCTTAGCAATAACACTTTTGAAGGACCTGGTGGAG
The DNA here is from genome assembly GCA_907164705.1 of Parnassius apollo. Classification (NCBI taxonomy): domain Eukaryota; kingdom Metazoa; phylum Arthropoda; class Insecta; order Lepidoptera; family Papilionidae; genus Parnassius; species Parnassius apollo. The sequence goes on from CAJQZP010000835.1 coordinate 850,114, forward strand.
GATTTAAACTTCTTTTTAAGAGCGCTGGTGCTTGCATCCCGAGACGTTGATGCATCAGCCCAGGCCTGTTAGAACTCCTGATGATGGCATGATGTGATTTTACAGGCGTGACCAAACCGCGGCTGAGTTCTGCCACTGATAGGCACCACAGATGCTGGCATAACAAGTTTCATTCCCTGAAGTACATTAGCGAAAGAATCAGCAACAACGTTGGGGTCATCTGTATATAGTGGCGGAAACCTGCAGAAAGCAACCGCGATGGGAGTGTGAGTGACACCGTACTTCGGATCAGACAATGGTTCGAAGAGCCAAGACATCGACAGACACATGATACCCATCCGAGTGAGACGTCATCGGAAGGTGCTTGTTCTAGGATCTGCGTAGGCGAAGGAATCAGTAGTGTCAGACTATATGCCAAGGCAGTCATAAATATATCTACCCGCATGATCGGCAAGACGGGAACCAAACCATTCAGCGTGGTGGGCGTTAAAAATGACCTATAGACGCACCCTTAGACACGGGGATGTTCGTCGCTGTCTACACCCAACCATAGGATGGACAGGTCCGTAAATCAAGGCTGCCGAGGCGTAGGAAACGGATGTCTGACGTATACGCAAACTTCAGCCCCGGGGCACAAGGGAGTGTTCTAATTTGTTTCCCGGGTAGGACAGATATGAAGTATCAGCCGGAGAGGAGAGGACGCCTGTGGTAGTGGCCGGCGTTAAGACGTCGAACGTCTTTCTTACATTGAATGAAAACAAATAATCTTTATAAGTATTTGAAAATGAAATCACCGTCACGTCTGAAAAATCGTTATTTTAATTAAAAGGTATCGATTTTAAATTATTTCTGACTCTTCATATACCTGTAAAAACGTTAACGAATTCAAGGTTCTGATGGACAAATCGATGATAAAAATGTTATTTGAATTCGGAACAAATCTTTTCCAATCAGAATTACTCATTATAGGAGTCGTTAAATTTAAAAAGGTTTTCTTTATTTTCCATATTTTTTCCTTAAAATATTATGCTTAATGGTAAAAGCGTAAATGGTAGAATACATTCAAGCAAATGTATTTATGAACAATTTTGAGTACTTAATTGTATGGAGCACTGAAAGGGCTTTATAATATTTTTTATAGAATATGAGTTACAAATGAGCACACAGCCATTCTGATGCCAAATGGGATGCTATGAACCATATACATCTACATCGATCCTTGATTAAAAATCAAAAGGCAGCGTTAAACCCACTGATGACTAAGATGGAATGCCTCGATTCCTGTAAATGGTTCTCTAAACACTATACGAAACACAGCAGCTATCGTATATATCCTGTGAGAGCGTGGTCCTTCACAAATCTATATTATAATTCTGTAAACACTTTCAAAAGCAATAATCAAACTCGAAATAAATGAAATGCTCTTGTGAAAACTAGAAATACCTGGTCAAAACTAGAATTTACCATTGATATATTTGATTTTCGGATAAAACTAGGTACTTCACTCCAAGCTTTAGTTAAAACTAGCACTAGAGAAACTAATTTGGGGTTGAAAACAAGATATACTTAGTAAATATTTATCAAGACTTTTTTACACAGGAATATTGACACAGTTACTTCTGCAACGGCTTCGGCGCTACGAGAAGTGAAACCCCTTCGCCCTTGCGTACTAAATCACAGGCATCTGTGCAGGCCGTGGCGGCTGAGGCTTGGTCGCCGATTGCGGAGGTGAGCAGATATGTGCGATTTGCTACAGCGAGCGGGGGCTGCTCTTCCTTTGCGCCTACGGCTTTATAAAAACACTCTAGGGGTACAACAACACCCCTAGAGTGTTTGTACGTACACAAATAATATTTTCTTTCTTCGGGATCGGGCTAGCTTAAAAATTGGATCTATCTGTTAATAGAGCCGATGAAAAGGCTCGGCACTGTTTCAAAATTCTGACAAAATTTTCAAACAATTCCACACCTTTGGTAAATCCTTAGATTTAGACTGCATAGCTTTTTTGTGCCAGCAGCTATGCAGGTCTAGAAAGACCAATATCACTGCGACTTAAAGGATCTATTTTGATATCTGCTATGTATATAGTTCACTGCTAAGCCCTATGCCTTCAATGAATAGTTGCTTAGCTCTGAGCAATTTAACTTCTTCTGGGAGAAGTAGATAGTTTCAAAAATGTGTTACGTTTGCGCATTAAGGATCCACAATCATCAGGATGTTCAGAGACGTTTCTTCCGTTATGGAACAAACCAGCATATGTTTGAGTTGCTTAGTCCCAGGATGGCCACGTGCTTTTTACGACAACAGTGCCCAGTCAGGGCTCTTGCCAGAATGCGCAGTTTATTTTTACCTAATCCCAGGACTTTACGATCAAAAGTCCGGATTCAAAATGTTTTTAATGTTTTAAAATGTTTTTAGTGTGGTGTTTCAAACCAGATCTTAAGTGATTTATTGTCATAAAGTGTTTAAAAGGTCAAGGTTTAAAAAATCTCAAAAAAGCCTAGCCAATCGGGCTAGGCTTTTTGAGATTTCACAAAATGGCTCGGGTCCAAATTGTGTACTCTTTGAGCCCTACCGTGCGAACTTGTCGGCAAGTTCATTGTCTACAATACTCGCGTGGCCCGGAACCCATTTAAAAACGACCTTGCTGTTACATCCCAAGACTTTTAGAGGGTTCACGCAGTCTCCAACTAGCTCCGGGTTCACTAAATTTGATCTCAGCCCTAGCAGTGCTGCTCGACATCAGAGTGTATATAAACTACATGATTGACGTATTGTTTTTGCAGATTGATTTCCGCACACTGAAGTATGACGAAAATTTCTGCCTAGAAGATAAAGGTGAATCTACCCTAATTCACTACTTACACCCGACTTCATTTAAATATATAGGCTGCAAGATGCGATGTAATCGAAACGATAAGTAATATTAGTGTTTTTAACTTTAATTTGTGTAAAGTAAATTAAAGTGTTAATTTAGGTAATTTTATCGCAATTTTTATTGTCACGAACCTCAAGCTCTAACATACTAAGTTTGAATTTGGGGCATTCCCCATAAATTCCAAAGCCTACTTCGAGGTCCGTTTTTGACCGATCGGTGTGGCCATACCATATACGGCTACCGACCTTACAGATAACCTATCAATTCAGCCAGTCTTCTCATGAGGGTTGTTCGACTATATATTTTAGGGACTACTTAACGTGTGGCTGCCTCGTGTAGAGGAGAAAAACGTATCGTATTATCAAGAGTGGTGTGTCGTTCCCAGTGTGGTGGTGTTTTCTTTTTTTGCTTTTCTTCCTGCTATTTTTTATTTTACAGCATCCTTTATTTCTCATGAATTTTGATGTTTTGTTATTCAGCTAGTTTTTTTTTATTAGTTTTTTTTTATATCTTTTTTACAATAGTTACGTATTTTCAGTATTCTGTGTTACCTATGCTTATATATTACATTGATATATTTACTCTTAATCTACTTATGTCTACGTGACTATTTATAATTTTAATTGTTGCAATACTAAAACTTATTCTAACATTTATTTAGTTTTATTTTTTTTCCTTATTAATTTTTCCTGCACTACTTATTGCAAATTTAAGAAAGTGAGTTCGGCTGTCATTGTAGTTAAGTCATTGCTCTGTTTAGAGTGTCTTCTTTTAGCACAAAGCCCATACGCAGTTCACATTCCAGTCTTGCTAATTGAAATTTAGGGCATTCTAAAAGAATATGTTCAATTGTTTGTGGAGTCTGATTATCACAGCTGCAGTAGGGACTTTCCGCCAATTTAAATCTAAATAAGTAGGCTTTAAAACCACCGTGTCCTGTCAATATTTGTGATATTTGATTATTTACATTAATTTTACTAATTGTTTTGAATGCTTCTGTAACATCCGGTAAGAACCTTCTTATCACGGCTCCAGTTTCCGCCTTGCTATATCTTTCTTGCCATATGTTAATGGTGATTTCCCTGAGTTGGCGCTTTGCGTAGGACAACAATCATATAATCAGAAGCAATCATAGACCGGCTTTGCTAGTTCATCTGCTCTTTCATTTCCCAAGATGCCACAGTGAGCCTTAATCCAATACATATTTACATTTCCCTGGTTGATTCGAATTTCATTAATTTTGGCCAGTATTTCTGCTGCTATGGGATGAACGGTGTTTGGATTTGCAAGGCATTCTAGGGCCGATGGAGAGTCACTGAGTATGTTCGCTTTGTTAAAATCACGTTTAGTTTTTATAATCGTTAGTGCTTTAAGGATGGCAACAAGTTCTGCCTGATAGACGCTGCAGTGGTTGCCTAATTTTAACTTGGTTTTGTGAACCTCTTTTCCTTCCTTCCGGCAGCTTACTGCAGCACCAACCTTACCCGAAATCTTGCTACCGTCTGTATATATTATAGGCCAGTCGTTTTGTATCATGCTAACGTCTTCTTGGGTGCATATAAGGTCATATGATTCCTTGACGCGTTCTGCTGGATGTGGTAGTGTAAAAGGACTAATAGGTTTTGCTAACATTCTGCCAGGGAGATGAGTGAGTGTTTTTCCTCTTTTTATTAAGTACAATTCTTTTTTCTCTTGTGCTCTTAAATCTAAAGGTATAATTCTTGCTAAAGTTGCGCTGGAAATCAATGAGGATGTACGGTGTGCTTTACAAATCATAATGCTGAACATTCTAGTTACTTTGTAAGTTTTTTTTGCGTATTTGTACTTTATTTGCCTCTTTACCCCAGGATGCGGCTGCACATAGCATTGTTGGTTCTACGACAGCGAGGTAAATTGTTCTCAAAATTTCTGAGTTTAATCCCCATTGAGCTCTCGCTGTTCTGGAGACTTTTTTATATAATGCTATTGCTCTTTTGGTGGTGTCATTTACATGTTTGACGAAGTTCAGTCTCCTATCCACAATTAGTCCAAGAATTTTTAAGTCTTCAGTAAATGTTACTTTGGTGTTATTTAGTTTTAGGTTTGGTTTATCATACTTTTTCTTTTTAGTGATAAGGATGGCTTGGGTTTTGTGTGCAACAAAATTCATCTTTCTTGATTTTCCCCTGTTTGACATATGTTCTAGAGCCAAGTTAACTTTCTCCTCTATTTGTTTTGCATCTTTGCCTGAACCTATTACAATGATGTCATCAGCATACGCTTGCACATGCACGTTCCATTTTTCTGTTTCCTGGAGCAAGGAATCTAGTAGAACATTCCACATTAGGGGTCCACAGATAGAGCCCTGTGTTATGGACCTTTCTGAGAGATAACTCGTGATCAACCTTAAAATTGCTGGATCAGCATCCTTCTTTTGTAGTTCTGTGACCACGACTGGCCACCACGCATTGTCAAAAGCCCCTTCAACGTCCAGCGAAACAATAACTACTATTTCTTTGTTTCTTACACTTTTGGCGTTGGTGGTGGCCAAGCTGCCATGTGAGTCTGGTTACAAATAGCTTTTACAGTACCTTCCCCAATAAAGGTAATAGTAATATAAATTGGACGGTATGCTTTTGCGAGAGTATATGTGTAGTGTGGTGGTGTTGGGTGTGTTGGTACTGGGAGTGGTGGCTACGAGGATAGTGCACGCAATTGATGGGGGCTGGGAGGTGGTCTTCATACTGGCTAGGACATATCATTTTATTTTATTACGCGAATATGAGCAAATTATGCAAGTTCTAATAACTTCAACCACATGTATTGAAAAATGCTCGAAAATATTGGGTCAAATTATGGTTTGAACACCTTTAATTTTCCTATTTTCCTGACATGTTCGCTCTATTATTGTACCCTTGACCTCGACAGTCATTCATGTCTAAGTCAAACACTTGTACAATTGCATCACGAAAAAGGCCAGTAAGTCTTTTTTCCAAGGTCACGTAATGGCTTGTAAGCAACAAAATACACATGCTTCGACTTCGTAATTAGCGCCAACAAAACGGAATGTCAGTGATAAGAGTGAGTGAATTGATGACCGGTGCCCGGTGGTAGCATTTGGGTTGATCCCCCCCCCCGATGACGGCACCCGGTGTGGTGGTACCGCTCGCACTGCCCTAAGACCGTCATCGCCTATATCATTAAAAAGTTACCCTTCGCTTACTGGTACGAGGCTGCCACTTGAGAACCTATCTTCCCCATCGGTTGTCGGTTCTTTAAAATGTTGGGTCCTTACATATGAAATTAGCGTTTTGTCGTACTGACTACTTTGATCTGAAATATCTCCTCTTTGGTTAAGAGGCTTTTGGTTTAAGGCTTTTGACCTTGTGTCCTACGACTTACTATGGGATAAACTGGAGAAGATCCAACTACCTTTGGTAGTCAGAAGTATTTTCAAGTATTGGTACGGGAACCAGGTCAATAATGTGAGATGGGAAGGCGCCCTATCTAGATCATACAGTTAGGAGTGCAGGGTGAGACAGGGGGGTTTAAGTTCGCCCACGCTCTTCAACCTGTATGTGAATGAGCTGATAGGTAAACTCAACAGCATCAGAGTCGGCTGTCACATAGACGATGTCTGCATCAACAACATCAGTTACGCAGATGATATGGCGTTGTTGAGTGAATCTATATGCGGCCTACGAAGACTGGCGAAGATTTGTGAAGCGTACGCCCTCACACATGGTTTGACTTATAATGTAAAAAAGAGCCACGTCATGGTCTTTGAGACCGGGAGTAAGAGACATGACTTAGTACCATCTTTTCAATTAATGGTAATATTTTACAAACAGCGTTTTAGGTATAAATATCTTGGCCATGTTCTGACTCCTCGTCTCAGGGATGATGATGACATTGAGAGGGAACGGAGGGCGTTGTCAGCAAGAGCGAACATGAGAGCTCGCAGGTTTGCACGCTGTTCAAGGGAAGTTAAAATAGCCCTATTTAGAGCTTACTGCACGTCATTTTACACGTGCAGTACAATACAACAAAGCATTTAGAGTGCTGCCGGGACTGCCTCGCTTCTGTATTGCATCGGGAATGTTCGCGGAAGCGCCAGTGGACTGCTTTTACGGCGCCTCTACACGTTGACCAACACAGTGGCGAATGTAGTGGCCAATAGCATTGGCTAACGGCGCCTCTACACGCCTCCCCCCTTGACCAACACAGTGGCGAATGTAGTGGCCAATAGCATTGGCCAACGTGTAGACGGGGTGTTTGGGCTTCATTGGTATGTATTGGAACGATGGCCCGCAAGTTGGCGCGAGATCCGTATGGTGTCGGTTTTTTACAAAAGATCAAAGGATTGTTGGAAGAGTTTGGTCGCCGCGTCCACACGTTGGCCGCGCCTTTAGTTTGCTACAAGCTCCCAGAGTGATTACACGCATCTGATTTAAATTTTATATTCAAGCTTTGTAGGGTGGATGCCCCAATTACCAGCCTTTTAGTGCCAATTTCAACTTTAAACATTCCTACTACTTTAATTAGCGCGATTTAATTATTATTAAACATTTTTTTTAATCAATAAGCTATTTATGAACAAAAAAAATTAACGTTTTTTTTACAATCAGATTATTACGAGAACAATTTTAAAATGAAAAAGAAAAAATGAAGCACGTCGTTTATACATGGTAGAACCATGCAATTATATTAGAAGTATAGTTGCAGCACGAAGGTCGGCTCGACCGAGGAAGGACCACGCTCTCACAGAATATCAGCGTAAAATAGTAGCTTAATGATGCTGTGTTCCGTATAGTGAGTGTAGAGAACCCGAGACCCTCTTTAAAGGAAACGAGGCATTTCATCTTAGTCTCACGGGTGACAACGCATCTGCATTTTGATTCGTAATCGAGGATAGATGTAGATGTCTGTGGGCCACAGTAACCACTTAACATCAGGTGAACTGTGTGCTCGTTTGTCACCCTATCCTATAAAAAAACGTCGATTTCTTATAATTTAATCGTGCAAGATTTCGAATCATCATCATCATTACAGCTGTTCACAAATCCACTACTGAACATCCTCCTCCACAGACTGCCGCAAAGCATGGTCCTGAGCCACTTTGCTCGTCGTGAGTTTTTCATTTATGTTCTAAGTTATAATTAGTACCTATTATTAAGTCAGTGTTAATTATATTTATTGCTATTGTTTTTGTCTTTCTCAAAAAATAATTAAATTACCAAATAAATTATAAGGTGTTTTTTATATACATCAAATGTCTGATAGAAAAGCAAGTACATGTTTTGCTAAACTTTAAAATCAAAACCCAATTTTTAAAACATAGACTAATCGATTATAACTCCTTTAACTTTAAAATAAGTTAGGTTCTTATTAATGGTATTTATTCCAGTTTACGATGCATGTAAAGAATAAATAAAGCTAATCGTATATCGTATATCTTTTTACAGCCCCATTAATATCCACTATTCTTTTATAATTATTTTATAAAAACGTTACCCCATACACTTGGATTTCTCCTGTATCGCGGAGGCAGCTTACAAACATAAATTGCACAAGGATACACATTCAGACCCGAAACAATTATTTGTAGGATATACAAAGACATGTTCCGTGCGGGATTCAAACCCGCGGCCCCCGGCACAGCCACTCATTGCTAAGCCACTGCGCCACGGAGCAGTCGTCTATAAAATAAATTCGTCCGCACATTGGCCCGAACCGAAGTAAACTGAACGACGTTCCAACGTGTGGACGCCGTCACCAACTCTCGGCCAATATATTCGCCACTACATTCGCCACTGTATTGGCCAACGTGTAGAGGCGACATAACGTGTAGACGGGGTGTTTGGGCTTCATTGGTATGTATTGGAACGATGGCCCGCAAGTTGGCGCGAGATCCGTGTGGTGTCGGTTTTTTTACAAAAGATCAAAGGATTGTTGGCAGAGTTTGGTCGCCGCGTCCACACGTTGGCCGCGCGTTTAGTTTGCTACAAGCTCCCAGAGTGATTACACGCATCTGATTTAAATTTTATATTCACGCTTTGTAGGGTGGATGACCCAATTACCAGCCTTTTAGTGCCAATTTCCACTTTAAACATTCCTACTACTTTAATTAGCGCGATTTAATTATTTTTAAACATTTGTTTTAATCGATAAGCTATTTATAAAAAAAATAATGTACATTTACTTACAATCAGATTATTACGAGAACAATTTTAAAATGAAAAAAAAAATGAAGCACGTCGTTTATACGTGGTAGAACCATGCAGTTATATTAGAAGTATAGTTGTAGCACGAATGGGTCGGTTCGACCGGGGAAGGACCACGCTCTCACATAATATCAATGTAAAATAGTAGCTTAATGATGCTGTGTTTCGTATAGTTTGTGTAGAGAACCAGAGACACTTTTTAAAGGTAACGAGGCATTTCATCTTAGGCCTCACGGGTGACAACGCATCTGCATCTTGATTCGTAATCGAGGATAGATGTAGATGTCTATTGTCTACAGCAACCACTTACCATCAGGTGAACTGTGTGCTCGTTTGTCACCCTATCCTATATAAAAAAAGAGTCGATTTCTTATAATTTAATCGTGCAAGTTTTCGAATCATCATCATCATTGCAGCTCTTCATAAGTCCACTACTGAATATCCTCCTCCACAGACTGCCGCAAAGCATGGTCCTGAGCCACTTTGCTCGTCATCAGTTTTTCATTTATGTTCTAAGTTATAATTAGTACCTATTATTAAGTCAGTGTTAATTATATTTATTGCTATTGTTTTTGTCTTTCTCAAAAAATAATTAAATTACCAAATAAATTATAAGGTGTTTTTATGTACATCAAATGTCTGATAGAAATGCAAGTACATATTTTGCTAAACTATAAAATCAAAACCCAATTTTAAAACATAGACTAATCGATTATAACTCCTTTAACTTTAAAATAAGTTAAGTTCTTATTAATGGTTTTTATTCCAGTTTATGATGCATGTAAAGAATAAATAAAGCTAATCGTATATTGTATATCTATTTACAACCCCATTAATCATCCACTATTATTTTATAATTCTTTTATAAAAACGTTAACCCCACACTAGGATTTTCTCCCGTATCGCGCAGGCAGTTTACAAACATAAATTGCACAAGGACACACATCCAGACCTGAAACAATTATTTGTAGGACATACAAATACTTGTTCCGTGCGGGATCAAACCCGCGGCGCCCGGCGCAGCCACTCATTGCTGAGCCACTGCGCCACGGTGCTTATAAATTCGTCCGCACATTGGCCCGAACCGAAGTAAACTGAACGATCTTCCAACGTGTGGACGCCGTCACCAACTCTCGGCCAATATATTCGCCACTCCATTCGCCACTGTGTTGGCCAACGTGTAGAAGCGACATTACGCGACTATGCGCAAGAGGTGCGCGTCTCTGGTGCGCAGGGTGCGGGGAGGTAACAATAGTATCCTGAAAGTGATTGCTAGCAGGCTAGACTGCCTATACATGTGCCTATAATGTCTATGATACATGTGCATATAAATATAAATGTATTTTTTTGTATTTCACATAATTATATATAATAATAATATTATGCTTACTAACATAGTTATAAATTTAGTTATAAGTAATACTAACAAAATATGAGCCTTGGTTGCTTAAATAAATGAAATTCTTCTTCTTCTTCTTAAGAATTCGAAATTCAAATTTATAAATTCATTTAGCTGGTACATTTTAGTTTTGTAAACAGTCATTTATTTGTTTTTTCCTCATTATTTTTTTCTTTGGCGTCGCTTATTACTTCACAATGGAAAACATGAAATATCGGTATATTTACGAGTACGAGTTCTACGGTTAATGATGTGTACGGCGCTGATGTCGCCAAAGAAAGTACGGTACGGTTTTACTTTCAACGTTTTCGTTCTGTAAATTTCGACCTTCAGATCCAACATCATGAACGGCCGGAGACCAAAATGGAAAAAGAAGAATTAATATTAATTGGATATTGTGGAAGCGGATCCATCATAAAGCACTTCAGAGACAGCTGAAGGCTTCGGGGTACGGGCACACTGAAATGATCGGGAATAAGAAAAACCGCATGCACGGTATAGCTAAATTGTATTTTATTGTTTTTCGAAGTATTCTCCGTTCAACTTAATGCACTTTTCCATTCGTGAAAACCAATCATTAAAACAGTAATTCCAGTCTGAAGTTGATGTTGACAAAATGGCTGATTTGTACGCTTCCACAGCTGGTTCGGAGTCTTCAAACCGTTGACCGCGTAATAAATCTTTCATTCTAGGTAATGTAAAGAAATCGTTTGGGCTCAGGTCTGGAGTGTACGGAGGATGGCTTATCAGCTCAACGTTTTCTGCTTCAAAAAATCATTTGTCTTCCGAGCCGTATGGGAGCTCGCATTATCGTGATGTAAGATGCGACGTTCCGGGTTATTTTTTCGGAGTTGGGCTATCATTTTTGCCAAAAAAAAACCGTGATATAGGTACCACTCAGCGGTAACCGCTCTGCGTACCTGTAAATTAATTGTAGCAACATGCCCCTTTTTCGAGACAAACGTAGCGAGCATTTTCGTGACAAGCTGCGGGAGCGAACCACTTTCGTTGGTAAGATCATTTTCGGTGTCAGATATTCAGATAAATTTTGAAATAAATCTTGAAATCCGATATTTTATACCACAGGAATTTCAATGGTGTTACCATAATTAATAATAATGAAAAATATGTTTATAACGCACGTAATGAATTCAAAATAGAAATTGACCAGACGGCAATTCTTTAAATTATGTACCTTCAATCATACTATGGAAAAATATATAAATTACAGTACCGTAGATTGTTACATACGAGAATAATATATTGGGTCCTTACATATGAAATTAGCGTTTTGTCGTACCGACCACTTTGTTCCGAAATATCTCCTCTGGTTAAGAATTCCAAATTCAAATTACAAATTCATTTAGCTGGTATATTTGAGTTTTAAAAACAGTCATCCATTTGTTTTTCCTCATTATTTTTTTCTTTGGCGTCGCTTATTACCACACAATGGAAAACATGAAGTATCGGTATATTTACGAGTACGAGTTCTACCGTGGCACCAGTGCTGCAGAAACAGCTCGAAAGATTAATGATGTTTACGGCGCTGGTGTCGCAAAATTTTCGTTCTGGAAATTTCGACCTTCGAAAGTAAAAAAAACTTGAACGATGGGTACCTCATGAATTGAGTGAATCGAACTTGCAAACACGCGACGACTGCTGTGTTACTTTGCTCAACCGACACAAAAATGAAGGGATTTTAAATCGAATCATTACTTGTGATGAAAAGTGGATACTGTACGATAATTGGAAACGCTCGTTATAATGGCTGAGACCCAGCCAAGTCCTGCCCTAAGCGAAAATTGACTCAGAAAAATTTACTTGTGAGTGTTTGGTGGTCTAGCGCCGGTGTCGTTCACTACAGCCACCACACACTGTACAACAAACAACCACAGAGTTAGATGAGCTACAATTGGAATGTTTGCGACATCCACCATACTTCCCGGATCTTACTCCAACAGATTAACATTTTTCCGGAATTTGGACAACTTCTTATAAGGAAAAAATTCAACTCCGATGCGGCAGTCCAAACCACCTTCAAAGAGTTTATTGATTCTCAGCCCATGGTTTTTTTTTAGTAAAGGGATCAATGAACTTCCTATGAAATGGCAAAAGTGCGTATATAACAATGGTGCATACTTTGATTAAAAAAAAAGTAAAGTAAAGTTACAGCCCATATACGTCCCACTGCTAGGCACAGGCTCTCATTTCTGAGAGGGTTTTAGGGCATGGAAGTGTCCGCCGCGCTGCCCCAATGCGTGTTGGGGAACTTCACATGTCTTCGAAATATTTTTTCCTATTTCTCAGACATGCAGGTTTCCACACGATGTTTTCCTTCACTGCCGAGCACGTGGTAAATCAGCACTTAAAATTGCAATTAACAATTTTATTGGTGCCGACGGGGATCGGACCCGGTTTGCTCGCGTATTGTGAAATTTATAGCGAGCGCTAACCATCTGAGCTACCACGGCTTTACTACTACTACTTCTATACTTTAATTAATTAAATATATTTTATAAAAATAATCGACCTTATATTCCTCCCGTACAAAACGCCAATTTCATATGTAAGGACATATTACCAGCTGGTCAAGTTTCCGACGACCCTATATCCTTTAAAAACTATTTACATTCGCAATAACAAATATTGAGGGTCACTTATCGGGATGAAAACTATCCATATAATAATATAACAGATAATATCACTCAAGTTGGAGCAAGCAATACAAATTTACAAAATATGTATTTTGTTTGAGTGATACGTAATTTTTATATTATTACGATAGTAAGTACATTACACAGAATTATTTTACTCTAAGCCTTAAGGGCTAAGTGCTAGCTATAAATTTTACAATACGCGAGCCGCCCGGGTTCGAGCCCCGCCGGTATCAATGAAATTATTTATTATATATTTAAATGTCCGGTGGTAAAGGAAAATATTGTAAATAAACCTTCGTATCTGAGAAATAAAAACAAATTTTAGATAAAGACATGTGAAGTCTGCCAATACGATAAACTACTACCCGTCTGAAATTTTTGCCTAAAAACCTTCCTAGAAATTATGAGAAGGCTTTTACCCAGTAGTAAAAAATATAGTGTACACAAAAAAAAACTGGTAGAATACTACATAATACATATATTATAGTAGGGTTTGCAACCTTTAATGGCAAGGATATCTATTGACTGAAATAAAATAAATGAATGTAAATTAATTGTGAAATTAGTTTTTCAATTAGTATGATTAATTTACCTATATTACTTAAATCTTAATTCCTTGCCCCTATGAAGTAATGCAATACAATAGTAACTACTAATGTATAGTGAATTAGTGAAAAGAATGAAACAGTTTATGAGTAAAGCGTCATCTTTATGCATTGGTTGGGGAGTTACCTATCACACACGTAAAATGTAATTTAAATATGATTACTAAAAGTTTTTCTTTAAAAATAGAATGAGGGTGACACGCGACCTGATGATAAATAGATGTTGTGGCACATAGATCATTACGCAGTGTTTGTATTACATAGTATTTAAAAAAAAAACACTACGGAATGCACACTACCGCCATCTATTTATTTATTTAATTAATATTCTTTATGGCACACACCATACAAATTTTACAGATTATATATACAAAAGAAGTATGCAATGGGTGGTCTTATTGCTGATAGCCATTTCTTCCAGACAATCGATGAATGGAGAGGATCTATTAAATAAATCAATTTAACAAACGTTAGTATTATTTTTTGCCATACTATAAATGACGGCGGGATTTTTCTGCCACCAGGGCAGCGCCACTTAAAATGAGGTAATATTTGACAGATTTCATAGTGGGAAAGTTAATTTGTTCGAAAATTGTAAATGCTAATGTTTCTTTCTGTAGCATTTATTATATTTTGTATTAATTAAATTAAAAATAAATAAATCAAACCACAGATATTTATACAAACAGAAATATCAAAATAAATTGTTAAAAATGTGCCAACAATTAAAGAACAAACGACAGAGGCATTGTTTTGTGTATTTAATAATATATACCTCTAGAAACTGATAAAATAAATAACATTGTGTAACAAAAAACTTCACCTCAATGTCAACTAGCGACATCTAGTGAGCGTAAGATTATTTGCCATCATTAATAACGTTAGTAAATATTAAATTATGCCATTTTTCCAGTCGTAAAAGTTGTGTTACAACAATATCGATGTTTTTAAATACAAATGCATAAGAAACCTTCATATGATTGAAACTTAACATTTTAAACTTTATTCTACTATATTATATATAGTATTATTATTTTGTATATTATTATTATATTGTTTCACTCGTTGTCCTTACTGAACAAAAGAGGACGCTACTTACGTTTAACATTTTAGGATAACATCTAATTATAGTTCAGTCGGCCTAGATCGATATTTTTATAAAACGCAATAAATTAAAATATTTTATAAGATCGGTTGTACGAAGGTTGACATGTTTTTTTAGAAAACGTTTTTACTATAAATTTATGTAATATATTGTTATTACACTAGCATAGTACATTATGTGTACTTCTTAAAACACATTTATTAATATATTGTGTACTTATTAATGGAAAATTACTTGATGTTACAAGTGACATCTAGTGAGGAAAAGATTAACTAACCTATTTACTTTCAATGAATTCTTATAAACTTTTATACACTAGATGTCGCTAGTTCAGACAGAAATAAATATTTGTATCGCACGGATGGTCACACCTAAGATAATATATCGTGAATGTAAAGTTTTTTAAAGGAAATTATGACTTATTCCCTTTCCTTTGTTATTTTATAAATTAGAACCTTATCATTGATACTTGATTTGTAGTATAGGTACGAATGAATAAACATAAAAACAATGCATCTGTCTTGCTCATTACTATCATAGATATAAACATGAACAAAAACCATGTGTTCCCTACTTTTTCAGAAACACATTTAAAAAATAATTTGAAAAAATTAATTTGCAAATCGCATGTGTTTTATATCTTCATTCCAGGAGAAGAGGATTGTCAAAGACCAAAATGCAAATTAATTTTTTTCATCAAAATTAAATTTTTTAAATTACGAAAAAAAAATTTCTATATGCTTGGATACTGATTCTGTAACACACTTAAAGGGTGTTTGTTACATATTGTATATATATATATATATATATTAAACTTATTTTTGAACACGGCTCGGTGGCGCAGTGGCTTAGCAATCTGTGGCTGCGTTCGGGATCGCGGGTTCGAATCCCGTACGGAACAAGTATTTGTATGGCCTACAAATAATTGTTCCGGGTCTGGATGTTCATCCTTGTGAAATTTATGTTTGTAAATTTCCTCCACGATACAGGCGAAAATCCTAGTTTGGGCTAACATTTTAAAAAAAATAAGAACAGTGAACAAAAGTGAATCGTCACACCAGAAATCGTATTATGATTACTATTTCTGTGATCGTCACGCTCAGATCTGTGTCGCTAAATTTTCTGTACCTACTCGACTACCCAAGTTCCAACACCACTACACTAAGATAGACACTACCGTCGATAATAGTACATGTATTTCTGTTTTGCCTCTAAGCGAAGCATCCTCAGGTGAAATACACTGCGGTGGCTGACCGCTAAAGGAATGTTAAAATTTTGAAATAATGAAGGGATTTCAATAACAACTAAGAGTATTTATGTATTATTATGTATTTATGTAGTAATGTATGTGTGATAGGTATAATAAACTAGAAACCGAAGACCTTTTATTTGATACGCAACTATTCACTTACTTTGGCACTGGAAAATACGTACCTAGGTAGTACTATTATTTATATTGCGATCTCAGTCCCAACTAGAGACATCTGGTGAGCGGAAAGTTATTATCTTAAGTTTGTTTTTACCATAGATTTAGTAGCGTAAACGTAATCCTAGATTTATAGTTCTAAATATGGAGTGTAGAAGTAACAAGTACCAACACCCATAGTAGAATAGTTGAAAAACTCTTCACAACAGTGCTGGAGTATCTACAGGGACGAAATGAACTTAGCAGTTGTCGACGGTTTGAAGTGTGCTGCTAAACTGCTCAGTAGCTCTAAAATCTAAAATAATTTTACTTAGTAAATATAACCTCGAAAAACTCGTCTATCCCACTAATATTTTTCGGCACGTTCTTTAAAATTTAACCCGTAGCTCTAGTGGCGCCACCTTCATTTAACGGTTTTCTATGGACACTTTTTAATACAGAGTCTGTACTCCTTAGTCCTTACTTCTACACTCCATAGTTCT
The DNA here is from genome assembly GCA_907164705.1 of Parnassius apollo. NCBI lineage: Eukaryota > Metazoa > Arthropoda > Insecta > Lepidoptera > Papilionidae > Parnassius > Parnassius apollo. Next base: position 866,869 of record CAJQZP010000835.1, read on the forward strand.
AAATACAAGGGACCAGCCCCAACTTCGCCTAGAAAGAATCTATCAATGTAACATTATTTAGATTTAAGATAAAATCAGTGACAATTTAATTTATCTAATTGTTTTTCAAAAAAACAAAATCTTCATGGTTTTGGATAAAATTATAAATGCCTTCATCACATCTGGCATTGCTCTCCATCTGTACGTCAAGTTTTATCACAATCAATTCAGCCATTCCGCAGGTAAGCTCGGACAGGCAAACAAACGGGTAAAATTTGATTAAATGGTTGTATAATGTATATGTCATATATCACACCCTGCTTCGTCCCGTGAATATCGTAAGTGATAATGATATAGGAAACGATAGTATGGGTATGGGAACTGCAATAAATATTTTCGATTTAATTTCTAAATCCATTTATGGCAATTGCCGATTCCCATTACAAAGAAATCGAAAACATTTCTTGGGATCTATATCTGTAACTGTAGTGATTTATCGAGGGATTAGTGAGTATGACACTAATCCCCGAATAAAAAAATATTCTATCTCCTCAAAAAAGAATAAGTCCTGTTAGTTTCACATGGTGAGTATGAATAGCCTATTTTAAGAAATGACTATAGCTTACTTTAAAACTGTTACTTGATAGTGCGACTTGAAAGTATTACAGCGACATCTATTGTTGCGAATATAACTTATCTTGTTATTGAATATTGATAAAAACTGTGGGTGTTTATTTTCGTCACATTTACAAAGTTATTTACCTACATCCCAGTATGGTTATTCTCATATATTTTTTATTAGTCACCCAGCGGGCGATGGAAAAAGCTATGCTCTGAGTTACTCTGGTGGATAAGATTTGTAACGAAGAAATCCGCCGGAGAACCAAGGTCACCGACGTAGCCTTCCATATTTGTAGGCTGAAGTGGCAATGGGCTGGTCACATTTGTCGCAGAAACTATAACCGTTGGAGTAGGTGTGTCTTAGAGTGGAGACCGCGTTTAGGTAAACGTAGTGTGACGCCCCCCGGCTAGATGGAGCGACGACCTGCGCAAGGCAGCTGGCAGCAACTGGATGCGTGAAGCCGAAGATCGAGCTAAGTGGCGCGCCTTGGGAGAGGCCTATGTCCAGCAGTGGAGTGCTGCAGGCTGGTGATGATGATGATGATGATGATGATGACGATCGAACCGTCACCTATCGAAAGCCATAAGATTTTTTTACAGTTTACAGTCATATTATTATGGTAGCATCTGCAATTATGGTTGGTGGTACGTAACTACATAAAGTATCTACTCTTTGGTAGTACGGTGGTACATTGATGAACAATGATAAAACATCTGCTCAAGTAGATGCATTGGGCATCTTGTATTAGTGTGCACACCTTTTCATTTCATATTCCTAATAATAAATAAGGTTTTTTTTTTATAGAATAAGAATGACAAATGAGCACACAGTCCACGTGATGGTAAGTGGACGCTGTGTAGACATCTACCTTTATCCTCGATTAAGAATCAAAATACAGATGCGTCGTCACCCCTGAGTACTAAGATGGATTGCCTCGTCTCCAGTAAAAATGATCTCCGGTTCTCTACACTCACCATACGAAACACAACAGCCTTTATCTGCTATTTTATGCTGGTATTCAGTGAGAGCGTGGTCCTACCCCGGCCGCCCCATTCGTGCTACAGCTAATACAGCTGTAGCATGAATGGGGCGGCCTACCACGTAAAGCCACGTTGCAGCTGTATTTTTTTAGATCATTAGATTTACTACTAATAATAATTTATCACAAAAATTGTTAACTAAATATTCTTCATAATAATTAGAAAGTATCAAAATTTGACCATACGGTTATAAATTTATTATTTTATTAGTAAATATGAAATCCTTTCACGTAAGCAATGGACAGCACTAATTTTTTCATGCATTTTTCTAATCAGGTAGATTGCCTTTATTACTTTAAAAAACGCTCTTTTAATTAGAGCACAACATTTGTACATATATCAAGACCAATTTAAAAAACGATGATAAATAAAAACGGCGTTGTGGTTCAAATTCCGACCACCTTGTACCGCATGTCGTCCTAACGGTAACGACGTATCCTATCTTCGTCCTAGTGGTGACAACGGTGTCGTCTATAGGTGTGTATGGGCCACTGCAAACACATAACGACAGGTGAACTGTGTACTTGCTTGTCGCCCTTATTATATAAAAAAAAATCCAAACCCAAACATACCACTGTCACTCATACATATACTTACAAAATACTTGTAATTCCACTCTACGTAAATCGGACTAAAAACTGAGTAATCTGGTGAAGGAATCTTAGGTTACTTATTTGGTTGGTTTGGTTTGGTACCTTAGATTGAATATCTTCCCAGTGACCATGGATACAGCTAAGCACTTGCCGTCGGATTAGTAAAACATTTTTAATATATATATATATATATATATATATATATATATATATATATATATATATATATATATATATATATAATATATATATACGCAGGAACGCAGGAAACAGAGTAAATGGGGCCCTGCACTCTATTGTGAAGAGTCAAAATGTGTCAAAAAAGGCACGCATGGCAATTCACAATGCTGTGTTGGTCCCTACTTTAACGTATGGTAGTGAAAGTTGGGTGTGGCAGAAGAAGCACGAGAGTAGAATAAATGCAGTAGAAATGCGGTCGTTAAGGAGTATGTTAGGGCTGAATCTGAATGACAGGGTGAAGAATTGTGTGATAAGAGAAGAGTGTGGTTTGCAAGATGATGTTGTGACCAGGATTAAGAAAGGAATGCTTCGGTGGTTTGGTCATGTGGAAAGAATGAATGAGGAAAGAGTGACAAAGAAAATTTATGTTGCAGAAGTGAATGGCAGAGTCGGAAAGGGACGTCCTAGGCGAAAATTTATCGACCAAATTGGCGATTTATTGAAAACGGGCCAAATTAGGAGTACCCTTAACCGACGAGCATGCATGCGTAGATGTATGGATGTGAAGGAGGCGAGAGAGGTGTGTCAGGATCGTGCCAAATGGAAGTCTGTAGTCTCTGCCTACCCCTCTGGGTGACAGGCGTGAGTGTTTATGTATGTATGTGCATATATACCACGCTCTCACAGAAAGCCAACGTAAATAGCAGCTTAATGCTGCTGTGTTTCGTATGGTGAGTGTAGAGAACAGGGGACTCTTTTTACTGGAAACGAGGCATTCCATCTTAGTCATCAAGGGTGGCATTTTGATTCTTAGCCGAAGATAAATTTATATGTCTATGGGCCACAGCATCCACTACCATCAGGTATTATGTGATATATAATATATATTATATATAAATTATATACTATACAATCAATTTAGACAATTTTATACTATATAAAAATACATATTTTTATGTTTAAAAACGTGTCCATTTATAAATATCTTTAAAAGAAAATTGTCTGTCTTGAATATTTAAAAAATAGAATAATTTTGTCGAGCGAAATTTCTAATGAAATTTTAGCTGAAAGTGCTCAACGTTGCCTGCAGTTATCTCTTCTGTATTGGACTTGCAATTGACGTGAATTCTGTAGAAACTAATTGCGATGTCTTAAAAGCTTTTGAGTTTATTCCTTTAGTTGTTCTTGTTTAAAAGCAAAAGTACCGTGTAGCGGTCACACCATTTAGTGCCGTGGGTGTCGTAGGAGCCAGCAGAGGGAAACTGAAACAGGAGATGGGCAGCAGCATCTTTCTATAAATAGCTCAAGATTATAGAAACAGCGGTTGTCAACCGGTCTGCTAAGCGTGCCGACTTTAGCAAAATCCCTTCTTCGAGGTAATCTATGGTTAAGGCCTATGTTCGGCAATGGATTTTTATAGGCTGTCATGGATAGATGAAAAGCAAAGAAAATTAAAAATTTTATTTCTATATCCTTACGTTATTCGTCTTACATTTGTAACGGACTTCGTCTATGGCCAAGATTATGTTTTCAATATTAGTTATATTTTTTTTAACCGTCATAAGTGGCGATGCAGCCGAGCTATCAATCTTGCCTTGAAGAAGTACACATTGTAATCAGAGAAGATTTATGGGAGCTACCATCTGCTTAGGATCTTATAATAAATAAAATGAAATCCCAACCCAAGCATACAACTGCAAGACTTCAAGATACCATAAGTTCATACTGTGCAGATCGGAACAAAAGTTAAATTTTAATCTATGGTAACCGCGGTTAACTATGACATCTGGACGTTGAACATCTCAGTCCATCCCGTGACCATGGGTATAAAATTAAATGACCATAAAGTTAAATATACGCGATAAAATCCGTAAAAACTAGTATTATTTAAATGTGTAGTGTTCACGTAAGTATAAATACAATAATAAAAAAAGATCGCCAGTTGATCGACCCCGACGAAAACCGTATTGGCAGTCACTAATCAGCTAGTAACCCTCAAGGTACCTCATGAGTTGGAGTTTATAATGGTTTCCATTATTTTGGAGAACAAGGAGGAGATGGCGATATACCTGTAGTTAGACGGATCTTAGTAGTCTACTTTCTTAGGGATCGGGTGGACCAAAGCAGTCTTCCATGAATTCGTGACTGTGCCGAGGGAGTACAAGTGTCGGAAAAGACGCGTTAAAACCGGTGCCAACTCCAATAGGAGGCAGGCATTAACATTAAGCCCACTCGACTTGTTGATGTCCATGGAGAGTAGTGCTTAGCGCACCGAGTGCTGTGTAAACAGTACATCCTGCATGGAACACTCACAATGCGGAATGGTCGGCAGTGTGACCCCCCGTCATCGAGAGTCGGGTTGGACGCAAAGAGTGAGTTTAATACATCGGCTTTCTCATTAGCGGCATGAACCAGTGAGTCGTCCTCCCTGTACAGAGATGGCAGAGATGGCTGGCAGAAGTTCCCTTGGACAGCCTTGGAGAAGGACCAGAACGCAAGTCTTCACGAAGGAAGTCGAACTGTGGTCTGACTTTGCCTTAGCAATAACACTTTTGAAGGACCTGGTGGATGAATTAAACTTCTTTTTAAGAGCGCTGGTGCTTGCATCCCGAGACTTTGATGCATCAGCCCAGGCCTGTTAGAACTCCTGATTATGGCATGATGCGATTTTACAGGCTGAGTTCTGTCACTAGGCACCACAGATGCTGGCATAACAAGTTCCATTCCCTGAAGTACATTAGCGAAAGAATCAGCAACAACGTTGGGGTCACCTGTATAAAGTGGCGGAAACCTGCAGAACGCAACCGCGATGGGAGCGTGAGTGACACCGTACATCAGACAATGGTTCGAAGAGCCAAGACATCGACAGACACATGATACGCCGTCCGGGTGAGACGTCAGCGGAAGGTGCTTGTTCTTGCACATCTAGGATCTGCGTAGGCGAAGAATCAGTAGTGTCAGATTATATGCCAAGGCAGGCATAAATAGATCTACCCGCATGATCGGCAAGACGGGAATCAAATCATTCAGCGTGGTGGGCGTTAAAATCACCGAGGATCACGATCTCTGCGGATGGGACCTGTTGCAGCACGAAGTCTGCAGCCGTGATCGATGAGTTGGTATGGCATTACCGCTATGTGACCTATAGACGCACCCTTAGACACGGGGATGTTCGTCGCTGTCTACACCCAGCCATAGGATGGACAGGTCCGTAAATCAAGGCTGCCGAGGCGTCGGAAACGGATGTCTGACGTATACGCAAACTTCAGCCCCGGGGCACAAAGAAGTGTTCTAATTTGTTTCCCGGATAGGACAGATGTGAAGTATCAGCCAGAGAGGAGAGGACGCCTGTGGTAGTGGCCGGCGTTAAGACGTCGAACGTCTTTCTTTCATTGAATGAAAACAAATAATCTTTATAAGTATTTGAAAATGAAATCACCGTCACGTCTAAAAAATCGTTATTTTAATTAAAAGATATCGATTTTAAATTATTTCTGACTCTTCATATTCCTATAAAAACGTTAACGAATTCAGGGTTCTGATGGACAAATCGATGATAAAAATGTTATTTGAATTCGGGACAAATCTTTTCCAATCAGAGGTACTTATTATAGAAGTCGTTAGGTTTAAAAAGGTTTTATTTATTTTTCATATTTTTTTCCTTACAATATTATGCTTAATGGTAAAAGCGTAAATGGTAGAATACATTCAAACAATTGTATTTATGAACAATTTTGAGTACTTAATTGTATGGAGCACTGAAAGGGCTTTATAATATTTTTTATAGAATACGAGTTACAAATGAGCACACAGCCAGTCTGATGCCAAATGGGATGCTATGAACCATATACATCTACATCGATCCTTGATTAAAAATCAAAAGGCAGCGTTAAACCCACTGACGACTAAGACGGAATGCCTCGATTCCTATAAAAAAGTCACGGTTCTCTAAACATACGAAACACAGCAGCTTCGTATATACCAGAGTTCCCCAAACTTTTTTGTGTCGTAGACCCCTTGCCATGTTTTTCCGTGTTGGGTAATTCCTGATGATTTCCTGTAAATTTCTAACTGTAGTGAAGTTTAGTGTCAAAAACTTAAAGTAAAAACACATGTTAATTTATACATTTATCAATTGAATTTAAATTAAAACTACTCAAAATAAAATTTTGTATCTGTTATGTAAAATATATGTAACATTAAATAAATATAAAATAAACTATAAATCTTTTATAAGATGTATATGTTTTGATATTATAAGATAGTAATATGATGTAAGTATATAGGTACTATCAGTGTATGTGTTGAGATCCACTATGACCTTTTTCGTGGACCCCCAATTTATTTTCGCTGACGTAGACCCCTTGCAGGTTGTCATAGACCCCTAGGGGTCGATATAGACCACTTTGGGAATCACTGGTATATACACTGGTATCCTGTGAGAGCGTGGTTCTTCACAAATCTATATTATAACCCTGTAAACACTGTCAAAAGGAATAATCAAACTCGAAATAATTGAAATGCTTTTGTGAAAACTAGAAATACCTGGTCAAGACTAGAATTTACCACTGATATATTTGATTTTCGGATAAAACTAGTTGTCACTCCGAGCTTTAGTTAAAACTAGCACTAGAGAATCTAATTTGGAATTGAATATGCATACATAAACACTCACGCCTGTCAACTAGAGGGGTAGGCAGAGACTACGGACTTCCATTTGGCACGATCCTGACATACCTCTTTCGCCTCATTCACATCCATATATCTACGCATGCATGCTCGTCGTACTTAGTAAATGTTTATTAAAAGTTTTTATTAAATATTTACTAAATAGATCTTATTAAAAGTTTATCTCTCAAGTTGGAGCAAGTAATACAAATTTACAAAATTTGTATTTTGGTTGAGTGGTTTCGGAGCTAATCGAGAATAAACAATGTGATACATAATTTTTATATATAAAGATAGTATATTACACAGAGTTATTTTATTCTAAGGCTCAGGGCCTAAGTGCTAGCTATAAATTTCGCAATACGCGAGCAGCCCGGGTTCGATCCCCGCCGGTATCAATGAAATTATTAATTTATATTTGAATGTTCGGTGGTAAAGGAAAATATCGTAAAGAAACCTGTATATCTGAGAAATAAAAATATTTTTTAAGGACGTGAAGTCTGCCAGCACGCTCAACTACTGCTACTATCCTTAAGATATCTTAGATTTGAGTACTTCTTCCCAGTAGTAAAATCAATCTAGTAGAATACTATATAATAGTACGGTTGGCATCCTTTAATGGCGGCATAAGAAAACCTGAACCTACCCGTATCCGCGGCTGTTGTGAGAAGTATTAAGGTACAAGGAAAATTCAGACGTTGCCGATATATATCAGTGCGATAACTAACCGTGCTTATATTATTATATACTCAGAACGGCTACGGAAAGCAGCGTTATTGATACTAGAACTTAAACGCAGTAGATCCACGCTGCAGCCTGCAGCTATGTTATGACTGTAGCACGAATTGGTCGGCAAGACCGGGGTACGCTCTCACAGAATACCAGCGTTAAATTGCAATTTAATGTTGTTATGTTTCGTATAGTGAGCGGGGAGAATCGGAGCCCCTTTTTACTGGAAACGAGGTATTTCATCTTAGTTCTCAGGGGTGACATCATATCTGCATTTTGATCCTTAATTAAGGATAAAAATGTCTGGGCCACAGAATCCACTTACCAAATGTACTGTGTACTTGCTAGTCACCCTTATTCTACAAACAAAAAGATTCTAAGCTGCTAGTCATTTTGAGCGCCAAAAAACGAAACGACAAGAAAAAGTAGATAGACGAGTATATGCGTATTGAACTACTCCATTATTTTCCTCCATCATCATAACCTTTCTTTATTTCCGTTTTATAACTATAAGCTTTTAGTGAACTCAGTGTTATTTCACAAAAAACGTCCCCCTCACCTCATATTAAGAATTATTATTCACGTTTGAAATAAAATAGGTACCTAAAACTATGAGGACGTGTGTATTCTACTCCGCACTGGACCGTGGAATTGAGGACGTTTTCTTCCTTCAATAACTCTCCTAGAAATAAGAATTTGTGGGATTTGGGCTGTACGTTATGTAGGACCCTACTTTATTTTTATTCATGTTTTCTTTATCTGTAATATAAATTTTGATTGGTACTATCAGTATTTCTATAGAAAATATGCGAAAATGGGTGATGTCTCCTCTGCGTTAATTTATTCGCCTTTTCTATGCTACCAAGACAGCGACAACATCACCGATAAGGCCTTCGATCCCAAGTGTCAATCGTCAAGTACGTGTACCGATTCGGCCAGCATCATTTATTATTTTTACAGTGTTGCCATTAGGCAAATTTTCACAAAATTTGAGAAACAACGAATTTTTAACAAACAGTTTTTCTATTCAATTCTCGAAACGTCCACAAAAATGTTTACGTTTGCGCAGTGCCTAAAACTTCACCAGTTAGTTTTTTTACTATAGTATGTGAAGTTCCTTATTATATGGTCATCCGGTTAATATGGTCAATTTCTTGTTAAAACGCTAAAACTACAGCCTTGTTTGTATAAATTGATCTGTGATACAATAGCTCTTTATCAGTCAATCACATAAAATACTAATCACATAATAAAGGGTCCATAGGACGATACTTTATCGACGCCATTTTGACAGTTGATATTATAATAAATATTTTAGTTGATTTTAGTATTGTGTAGTGTTGTTAATTTATTAAAGGTGATTTTAGAAGTGTTCTTAATAATTGCCAAAGCTTGTTTGCAATTTTTTTCTTAGTATATTAGTTATAGTATATGACTTCGTGTTTTTGACTCTGTCCTTCCCTTAGGGTTTGGTTTTATAGGGCAGCAAAGCTGGTGACCATATTACGCTTACGTACCTTATACTTAGTTATAAAGTGTACCAAAAATACAAAGCAGGCGCGTTCAGTTTAATATTATGCACACTCGAGTCACACTTGATGTTTAAATGTCTTTGTAGAATTACAATGACTCGTATGTAGTTAGTGCGTAGTAGACTAATCCGGCTTTGGTCAGTCCGGTGCCCTACTTAGTAAGCCAGTGATGCACAATCCCATCTGATGGTAAACACATAAGTAGTGGTCGTAATCGTAACCCGTGTGGTGAAACATAAAATATGAACCCAGAGGCCTCTTTTTTCGAAAAAAGATTAGTTTACAATCATTTAACATGTTACACAATTAACAACACAAAAAAAAAATTGAAAAGCTTGGTAGCGATCACCTTATTCCCAGGGTTAAATTAGTATCCACAATTTTTTAAATTTTTTTTTAATAGGATAGGGTGACAAACGAGCACACAGTCCACCTGATGGTAAGTGGTTGCTGCGGCCCATAGACATCTACATCCATCTTCCATTACAAATCAAAATGCAGATGCGTTGTCACCCGTGAGGACTGAGATGGAATGCCTCATTTCCAGTAAAAAGGGTCTCCGGTTCTCTACACTCACCATACGAAATACAGCAGCATTAAGCTACTATTTCACGCTGGTATTCTGTGAGAGCGTGGTCCTTCCCCGATCGAGCCGACCCATTCGTGCTACAATTATACTACTAATATAACTGCAGCGTGGCTCTACCACGTAAAATATTATAATAACACTTCAATCTTTGTTTAAGAATGGTTTTAAACTTGGCAGAGGTCAATTGTTTAACGTTTTCTGGGATTTAGTTGCAAAAACATATACATCGCTCCAAGATTAAATTATTGACCTTGTGGAGACGAATTTAGTTATGCAGTATAATTGCCGACATAAGTCGTGAGCACACTTTTTATTGGTCGATACGATGTTGACCACGCTGACGTTCAACGTGATTGGTTCATCAGTCGATTCTCGTCGTCTATTGGTTTCGAACGTATCATTCGGCTTCCGTACACTTCAGAGCAATAATTTTAGTGATAACTTTTTTAATTAGTTTATTTTCGTTAATTGTTTTTGTTACCTCGTTGTTAATTGTTGTTTGTGTATTCCTTGTTATTAATTGTTTTTGTTATTTCTTGTTTTTAATTATTTTTATTGTTATAATTTAAGTGTGTAGATTTTGGTCTAAATATGCAGAGAAGGAAGAATTCGGTGTTAAATACACAATCCCGACAAATGGTCTATTCAGTGTTTAGTTACATGAAAAAAGAGGCGACTAATGTCTCAGTAGCTACTGTACAGCGCACCGCAACACTAGATTTTATGGAAGGCATGTCACCTCTTCCTTCCTCTTAATAAAATAATCAATTCTAACCACCAGGTATACATTAAATACTTTATAGTAGATAATAAAATAACGGACACGAATATCTGCAACATTACTGTATCAAAGTAAAAGTTGATGTGTTCGAGTAAACATTTTCATAAAAGTCGGCGAAAATATTCAATTACGAATTGTAATAATAAAGGTACCCAATAATTTTGCCCGACAGTGTACCTACCTCCCACCACAGTTTATCTGTGCTCACGACGCGTGTCGGCAACTATAACTTATCGTGCGTGGTTGCCATTTGGCTCTTTTGACATAGGCGTTCCGCCAATACCGGGCGATAGCCTAATAAAAATAGCACATTTCAGACCTTAATTACTTCAGATTTTATATATAATTGGTTTCTTCATGTAATTAGGGGTTCTATGTGCTCATTACTTATGAGAGCCCTAAGCTCCATAGCAGTTGCTTGAATAATAGAATCTATAGGAATGTACAACGATCTTGGAGTTACTATGAAAATTGGCGCCCGTCCACATGCAACAACTCGGTGCCATATTGTTTAAACCGAAATTGTTTAAACAATTGCAAGGAATTGTTATTTTAAAACAGAATAATGTTTTTATAGTTTTATGGCGACATGCGTTTATATCATTAGTAAGACAACTAAAGAGAATCGCATAAAAAATGAGGTGGAATAGTTTTCGTTACATATGCGCCGATTTCTCTTGGACTATTTATACTTTAATATCGATCTTGTCCCTCTTTTGACTTTTGTTTTTGGTGGGATTGTATAATCCTCCATTATAGTATAGTTTAGTTGTTTTTAATACCAATTAGCTTATCTTTTTTACAGCATTGGGTGACAAACGAGCACAAATTCCACCTGATGGTAAGTGCATGCTGTGGCCCATAGACATCTACATTTATTCTCGATTAAGTTTCAAAATGCAAATGCATTGTCACCCCTGAGGACTATGACGGCATGCTTTGATTCCAGTAAAAAGGGTCTCCGGATCTCTACACTCAGCATATGAAACATAGCAGTATTACGCTGCCATTTTACGCTGGTAATCCGTGAGAGCGTGGTCCGGTCCCGGTCGAGCCGACCCATTCGTGCTACAAGTATAATATCGCTGACGTGACTCTACCACGTAAAAATCATTATTCTATATCTATCTCGTTGAATACTAATAAATGACAAGAAAACAATTTTACTTTTGTATTAACTCTATTCGCTCAGAGGAATAATAGATTTCCACGTGATTTATTATGTATAAAATTTCTGATTGAAACCCTTCCAAACTCGATTAAGCCGCGCTCTGTAAAAGATCGGTATGCTTTGTAAAAGCAGAGGAAAATTTAAAAAGTTATTTTGTAAACTTTTTAATTGAAACCATTCTTTATACTTTCTGTGTCTTGTTATACATAATTTAAATTGAAATTACTAAAAATGCAATGTCACCTCTGAGGACTAAGATGAAACGCCTTACAGTAAATATATGTGGTTCTTGATACCCCTCAGACCGCAACATAGCTACCTAGGTACCTAAGTTTTATACGTGGTAGAGCCATGCTGCAGTTATATTAGTAGTATAGTTGTAGCACGAATGGGTCGGCTCGACCGGGGAAGGACCACGCTCTCACAGAATAGCAGCGTAAAATAGTAGCTTAATTCTGCTGTGTTTCGTATGGTGAGTGTAGAGAACCGGATACCCTTTTTACTAGAAACGACGCATTCCATCTTGGTCATCAAGATGCATTTGTATTTTAATTCATAATCGAGGATGGATGTAGATTGTCTATAGGCGACAGCAACCACTTACCATCAGATTGACTGTGTGCTCGTTTGTCACCCTATCCTATAAAATAATAAAAAAAAAACCTAGCGTGTGGTATTTATCCAGACGTACTCCTAGACAGCAAAGGATTCTACCACCTTGTCGTCTACGAAATAGCAGTGATCTGGGTATCAACCTACACCTGGAAAATATAGTACATGTGTACCCGAACATCAGCAATTATAAGATCTTCGGGACGTTTTAATTAGTTGACAATCACGGCTCCCATGGGATTAAATGAAGTGTTGGACTCTCTTATTTTAAAGCTATATCTGAGTTTATAGTTTATGCCCGTCCCAGACTGTGATTCTCAATACGAGGTTGGTGTTTAAAAAAAATTTAAATTATATGACTGGCCCATTATCAATTCAGCTTATTTTTTATAGAACAAGGGGGCAAACGAGCACACAGTTAACCTAATGTTTAGTGGCTTATATATGATGGCACCGATGAGGACACACCCCTGAGGACAAAGATGGAATGCCTCGTTTTCAGTAAAAAGGATCTTCGGTTCTCTAAGTTCATCATATGAAAAACAGCAGCATTAAGTTGACATTTACGCTGGTATTCTGTGAGATCGTGGTCTTAAGTCGAGCGGACCCATTCGTGCTACAATCTTAACATAGCTGCAGCATGAGTTCACCACTACGACTAAGATCGTTGTTTCCAGTAAAAAGGGTCTCCGGTTCTCACCATACGAAACACAGTAGCATTAAGCTACTATTTTACGCTGGTATTATATGAGAGCACGGTCCTTCCCCGGTCGAGCCGATCCATTTGTGCTACAACTATGCTACTAATATAACTGCAGCATGGCACTACCACGTATAAAAAGTTTAGTGTATTAATTAATTAATACACAAAACAGTGCCTCAGTAGTTTGCTCTTTAATTTTTTCCGCAATTTAAACTATTTTTTTTTTAAATTCCACTTTTATGAATATCCGTGGTTTATTATATTTATTTTTAATGTAATTAATATAAAATGTAACATAGTACTGAAATAAATATTAACCTTTACATTATTCGAACAAATTAACTTCCCTTCTGTAATAAGGCATTAAGTCCGCCCTTTATATCCCTTAGTATAAGGTATACCTTATACTAAGAGATATAAAGGTAATAAAGATTAATATAAAAAATAAATAAATATTGCACCTGTTTTTAAGTGGCGCCGCCCTGGTGGCAGAAAAAGTCGAATGCCCTCATTATTTAAAAATTTAATATCCATCATTAGCGTTGGAACTAGTAGTTAGATGAAGCTAGTCTATACCCTGCTTAGTAACGAGACTGTTTTCTTTCTTATAATGGCGTAGGTAATGGTCAACTGCATGCGTCTTTGCAAAGTAGCCTGATACACTGCAAAATCGGGATAGCTCCATCAAGATACTCAAGCTATGTTTGTACTGAACACGTAATGGCGACATTGAGATACATGGACATGAGAGTACCTCAACGTCAGATTAGCTAAGACGAAATGAACGAGTTCAATCTTGTAAGCGCACGCCAAGTAAACTGCGCGTGGCGCGTGTGGGCGCGGCGCGGCCACAGAACACTATTACTCCTGGGCGCGGCGCGTGATAACACACGCAGTGACATGCGGCCAAGGTGTCGACAGTCCGCTGTGAATGATTGGACCACAAATAAGGTAACCAGATGAAAAATTAAAAGTTCGGACAAATAGCCTGATTTTCGTAGAAAAATCCTAACAGTTGCAAAATAATTATTAAGAAGCGTAAAAAAAAAACAATTATTGGTTTTGTGCATTCCCAATCCTCGTGGTAGATCCAATACTTGCCACGCAAAAGCCTATAATTATATATTTCAATAACCGAAAAATACCGAAAATTCAAAAATTCGACCGCAATTCTAATAAGACTTCTAAAAGTCGCCTCTCAAGTCTAAAAGTTCAGACATATTATGGTATCTCTAAGCACAAGCTGTACGTGTAGAAAACATTTGCACAAACCGTTCTTCGTATTTTTTCTAAACGCTGACCTATATCGGTTATTCTGTTTCTACTGTGTAGACATAAAATCCGTTTATAGGCCGCTCCGTAGCTCGTTGTAATAAGCTTGAGTTATTATGAAAGCAGATAAAATTAACTTCCGACATTTTAGCACCTATCGCCATATCACATAATTTCAGCTCTGTGCTGACGTCGGTATAGAATCAATTACAGAACTGTCACCAAACCACGCACAGGTGTGTCATAAATCTTGGCTTTTTGCCAGTAATTTTCAGTGGAGTACGCCTAATATTTTTTGATGACTATATTGAATGTTTTTAGTGGCATAGCGTGAGTTGTTACTGCCCGGGCCGCTAGAGCCGAAAATGCCACCACTTACCTCCCATTTTCTAACTATTATTTAAAAATATTCTATTTAAAAAATTATAATTAGTAAAAGTCTCCTATCATCATCATAATCATGACATCCTATGAATATTCCACTGCTGAAGATAGGCCTCTATCATAAATTGACTTTATAGTCAATTTATGAATTATATAACTTTATTTATATTAATTCATTTTATTTCAAAACAAAGTTGCTGGTTCTTCCAAGGATAGAAGATTTTTTCCGAAAAGTGGAAAATGTAAAGAATGGTTTTCAATAAGTATTCTTGTAATCTATATTGAATAGAAATTATTCTGTTCTATTCTATATGAATAGAATAGAATAATTTCTATAAAGAGGGACATTTGCCATAGGAGCTACACTTTACAGGCGTGTTGGCAAATAAGTAGATTTTTACTATCCGGACCGCGAACATGATTTCTTAAAATTTCGCGAACACTACACTTGAATAAAACTATTTATACTGATTTTATCGCTTTTAATTAACTTATTTTTAATTCCCGATGTTTCGCGTGTTTTACAGCACCCATAATCACGGCGGGGACTGAGATGTTTAATCTCCCAATGTCATAGTTAGCCCAGCTACCTTCAGATTTTGAATATTAATTTTTGGTCTGATATACGCAGAATGAGCTTATAGTATCTTGAAGTCTTGCACAAGTATGCTTGGGTTTGGATTTAATTTTGTTAATTATAGGATCCCAAGCAGATGGCAGCACCCATCCATCTTCTCTATTGAAATTAGGACGTTTTTTTAATTTCAATAGCCTCGTGTATCATCCTTGATAGGATTCGGTGTTCTTTTGCGAGGATTTGCGGTTTACGAATCGATAAGGGGGGACGATCATGAACATGTTCACAGACTGCAGACGTCCCGGAGCGTCGTTGCTTCACGTCGCTATATGAATGGACATATAGCTGACGTGAAGCACGCGGGTAAAAAATAAGTTAATTAAACGCGATAAAATCCGTATAAATAGTTTTATTCACTTAAAGATGTTAATTTTTGAGTAAATAAGAAATCAGTTTGAGAGAGCTAGTTTCAGATAAATGTATATTTGCTATGTCAAAAGAAAAACACTTCCAATAAATACATCTCGGTGGGTGTCGTAAACCAAATGACACTTTTTTATGTTTCAGACAGAACCAATTCCATATATTAGAACAAAATTGAAGGGTGGATAAACATTGTTTATACTTATCCAAAAATTAACTACTTAAAAATATCTACAATTTAGCGAGGTGTAAACTTCAATCATAAGAAAAAGAAGTCAAATTACTAAAAATTACTTTATTCATTATAATCATTACAGCGTAATAAAAAGTACACTACTGAACATAGGCCTCCCCCATAGATTGCATCATATATCCCCTATATGCCACAGATACCACCAGAATAAAGAATTTTTACCAGCATTGAAACAGCTAGACTAGTTTACTTCAGCTATTTCCATAGCATAATATCTTATGGTATTTTTATGGGGACACGTGACTGACACTGAAATTATATTTTTTTGAAATTAAATAATTTTACAGAAGAGGGCCGTTAGAACAATCTATGGTTTAAAACCTAAAGAATCGACCAGACAAAAATTTAAGGAAATTAATATATTAACTTTGGCCTGAAGAAAAATAAAAGTAGTTTTACAAATATAAGTGATATTCATTCTGTAAATACTAGGAACAGACACAAGCTAGTAGTTAAGTACCAGTTACTAGACTCCACCGAGTCAGTAATTCATTCTTGGGTCGATATACGCTTTTACTACAAAATCCCAGAAAATATTCAAAATTTGACCCACACAAAGTTCAAAAACTTTATTAAACTAAGTTTGTATAAAAAGGGGTTATTATAATAATAAGGAATTTATGGATGGTAATAACCTGGGATAGGTGATCGCTACCAAGCTAATTCCAACATACATGATTGTAAGCTGTTATTTTTTTAAAGGGGAGGGATATATATATATATATATATATGGGGGAGGAATATTTTCAGTAGAGGACTTGTTGAAGTATTACTGTTATAACGTAAGTAAGTATAAACAGTCTCAGTTTTGTTGACGATTTTCTTCAGTTTTAATAATTAAAATTAAAGAAATTCGAAAGCTTTAAGATATAACTTATGTCTAGAGTTCTTTAGTGAAAATTCAGTGCAGCAGAGTAACTACAGGTGACATTAAGGACTTTCAGCTAAAATTTCATTACAAGTTTCGCTCGACGATGTCATTGTTTCTATTTTAATAAGACAGCAGGTTCTCATTATAAGGTATTTATTTATATTTATTTATATTCCAATATGAAACAGTATCTTACATGCACTGATTCTGTATGTAAGATATTGTTTCATATTGGAATATAAGCCCCAAAAGAAATCGCTGCCAAGAAATTAGAAAAAATGAAACACAAATCCCTAAAAGTAGTTAATCAACGTAATAACAGTACAAATATACAAAGATATACAAATAAAGAATAGTAAAACTAGAGCAACTAAATGTGGTCTAATTGATCAATATGCTAAGTGGCAAAGGACAGGCCATATAGTTCGAAGAACTGACAACTGATGGCAAAGAAAGGTTCTCGAACGTCAGTATTGGTAAGCGCAGTCTAAGGCTACCTTTCAATTCAGGTTAATCAGGACCGTGTTTTGTGGCATTTCTTGAGGACGGTCTAAGTTATTCAATGAACTTGTTACTCTGTAGTAGATATTCTTACACAGCCACTACATAGTAAACTAGCTAAACTGATTACTATTTAAGAAAGAGTGTTTTTTTACAAGTGGCAATTTACAGTTTTTAACAGTAACGATTATATTCGACCATGGACGAATGGAACCAACTCTGTATGATTCCAAAGATAGCAAAATAAAGTAAGTCGTTCCGTCATGTCATCGTCTAGATATTTTGCTTAATGCATATTGCGTAGTTCGTTGGTTGTAATTTTAAATGTATTTTTTATAGAATAAGAACGACAAACGCGCACACAGTACACCTGAGGGTATGTGGATGCTGTGGTCTACAGACATCTATCCTCAAATGCAGATGCGTTGTTACCCCTGAGGACTAAGATGGAAGGCCTCATTATCAGTAAACAGGGTTGCGAGTCTCACCATACGAAAGGCAGCATTAAGCTGCTATTTTACAATGGTATTCTGCCAGAGCATGGTCATTCCCCCGTCCAGCCAACCCATTCGTTTCTTAATATAGCTGAAACATGGCTCTACGACTTTAAAAATTTCTATATTATTATATTCGTTTTAACATGACGTATAAAAATGAAAATTGCAGATTTTATGCGAATAGTTACTGTTCACGAAGTTATGTATGAATTAAAGCGACGTAAAACGTTTATGAGGGAAATTTAGCAAGGCACAGACACAACATGCGCTGTGATATGAATGTTCCACGGCTCTTGCGTTAAACAATAGTACTCGTGACAGCAGAAAGGAAGTTTTATGAGATCATAACTGTAGATGTAAACAAAAATTACAAAAATAACTATTTTTATTATTATCTACTTATTCCTTTTTTCCCCCGGATTTTCAAACTCACCCTCGTGCGCATCGCTAACTAAAGTTATAAAAGGTGATGTTTACTTTAAAATTGAAATTTTCATAGTTAGTTATAAGAAACTTAACTAAAATAATATTTAAAATTATAATATATACGATTTATACTAATTATATACAATACAAAAAAAGAAACTATAATATAGAAAAACTAAAACTAAAAATTTAAATAGTCAAAAAGATATGCTCCCCGTGGTATAGTGCCAAGAACGCTGGCTGCGTTTCCTCGCTAAAAGATATACTTAGCCTTTGAGCGAGGAAAGAACCAGCCCTCTTATCACCAGCAGCGACGACCAGTCGTGGATACAATTCCTTTAGAAACTTCACTGCACGTGGACCCCACGGACCGATAGTCTCTACAGCAAATGGCAAAAATATTTACTAAATTCGGCTGCCTCTGATGCCGCCCCGGCTCTAAAAGAGGTACCCTTGAGATGAGAGGCCGCCAAAGTGTCAACGCAAGTAGCATCCCACACTAGGGTTTTACCTCTCTCCCAAGGGACCAAAGTCATACCGTCGGGTCTTTTGCCATCGTCTCTAAATATTCCGCAAGGCTCTAAACCCGAGGGGATATTTATGGAGACAAGAGCCCTTCGGATGATTTCGTTCAAAGAACCGTGACGGGAAAACCTACCTGCACTTTTTTTGAATGAAAGTCCGTGGAGCCCAAACTCATCGACTCTGCTACCACAGGGGGACTGGTGAGGTTGACAAATTGCCACTCCTAGCCGGATTCCTACGGCGACGCGCAAGCTTTCCCCATCAAGCAATGTGCCGAGATTACTTGATGGTAGAGCATGTAACCAGTGGCTAGATTCCTTAGTCGAAACAGCTAGAAGGCGAGCTTGATCTTGTTGACTGTAGAAATTGTGAAATAAATTTTTCTGGACACTCCGTACCAACGGAATATCCCACTGTTTTTGTTGGTTAACTTCCAGTGGGACATTTTCGCCGGGACAGAGCGTTAGCCATGTTTGCCTTGCCTCCGCAGCAAAGCACAGGTCTACTTTATTATTTAAAATTGTGTTACATAGATCATTGACACTATGCACGGAAGCAAGGAAAGCTGGCAATGCGACGCTGGAAATATTTCTTACACCAATACCACTAAATTTGATAGGTAAAGTGGCTTGATTCCAGGCTATTGTATTTAATCTCAAATTTAGAATTTTTTCTATAGCAATTTTGAGATTATTATCAATATTTTTTTAAATATCCGAAAATTTCCAGACTGGACTTGAGCGTAACAAGTAGGTATGTAAATTAAGGTACAAGCTTTGAGTATTTAACCAACACTCAAAGGGTACAAGTAGACAATATTTTAAAATAGTAAGGGCAATATGGGGGTTTAAGATATATAATTTACCAACGAGATTTAAAAATTGATCGAATTTTGTTTTTAAAACAGGTTTAATACATCGAATCGAACGATCGAAAAACAACGGAGCACCGAGCAGGTAAAGCGATTCCGAATTGACAGTTTTTAGGTTGACTTCATTAGACGAGACCTCTCCAACTTAACGTTGGGTTCAGTGTGCCTCTCACCATTCAGTGATCGCTGCCAGTTTTCACCCTTGCGATCACTGAGATATCACTGAACAGTTGCCGTCTAGTCGTCATAATGAAGTCAATCTCATTTTTGTCGAACCGTCGGGGCTCGACCAGGTCCACTTTCTGTGGGGCCGCTTCTGGAAGAAAGAGTTCATCATAAAAAGTCCCTTCTTTTCTATGAAGTCGGCCAGCTGCTGGCCCATTGGGTTCCGTTGCTCTATCCCAAATAACAATGTCGAACGCCCATACAAACTTTTATGTCACGTAACCCGGAAGCATCTTTACATCAAAAGCGATTCACCATCTTTCTCAGAGATTGTTTGTCTAAGATGTTTTTATTGACGAAGCCGGGAATAATTGTTACGAGGCTTTGAAGATTTGTAGGTTATGTGAAATTATATCACTTAAATGGTTCAAGATTTATTATCAATTTTCAAAGTTATTTTTGAGTAATCAACTTGTGGAGCAGATTAAACTCTCTATTAAGGAATTTACTCGCTTATTAAGGAATTCACTGCAGAGAATTCAGAATAATATGTTTACCCATAGTACAAATTACACTTTAGAGCTAGATAATGAGGGCAGGGCATCCACGACTTTTTCTGCCACTAGCGCGGCGCTACTTACAAGTGAGGTGTAATATGTGACAGATTTCATAGCGGGAACTCAATTTGTTCGAAAAATGTAAAGGTTAATGTTTCTTTGTGGACTACTATTAGTTATATATTATATTAATTTGATTAAAACCAACCACAGATATTCATAAAAGTTGAAAATTAAAAAAAAAGAGTTAAAAATGTGCAAAAAATTAAAGAACAAACTCCTAAGGCATTGTTATGTGTATTAATATAATACTATAGAAATTGATAAACTTTTATTTAAGAGGATACCTTGGAAATGAATCGAAGTTTTGGGGGCGTAGCTTATTCCTTTGTCGGTGAAGCTAACGGACGACTGCGGGAGTGTCAAAATGAAAGTGATGCAATGACTTCATAGTACGCAAATTATGAGATAGCCATACTACGTAGTACTATTATTTATGCTGTGGCTACACCGAGCAAGCGCTCGGAAAAAAACTAAGTAAGCGTCAAACAACATTTTAATTTATTTTAACAATATTTCGTTATGGATTAAAAAAACTGGTTTATGAGAACTTAGATATAATTATTTACTATGCCTTAAAATAATTCCATGAAATTATTCGTAACAATATTGTGGTGTCATCGAGAAATGTAAATAATTAAGAGTCTACTTTTTTACTTGGGGGATAAGTCGCTCGCGTCCGTAGGCTTTGACCACCTGTTCCTAGGCCCACCCTACACGTGTCCCCCGGGTGGTGCCAAATGGTGGCAGGGGTGCGAAGAATCTCCGGGAGGAAAACCGGTGACGAGGTTCGCCACCCGTCACTTTCTGTCTTCCGGAGAGGCGAAAAGTGGATTGCAGAGGCCCGTCTGGCTACGTTGAATGTATGTGGGGCAATGAATGATAAAATGGATGAAGTATGCGATATGATGTATGATAGAGGAATAGATGTGTTATGCGTAAATGAGACGAAAAGGAAGGGGAAGGATGTCACTACACATGGCATGTATACCGCATACTGGTCTGGTGTAGACGAGATCGAGCGGGCATGCCAGGGAGTAGGTATCATCCTTTCAGAAAGAATGTGCCAATGTGTGAAAGAGTATGAATGTGTAAGCCCAAGACTGCTATGGATACGAATGAAAGTGGGCTTAAAGAAGTTGTTTGTGTTAGGGGTCTACGCCCCAGACATGTCTAAGCCCACTTATATCCGAGAGCAGTTTTGGGAAATGGTAAGGATGGTGTTAATGAAGTGTAAGGGAAATGAAAATATTATTATGCTAGGAGATTTTAATGGAAGGGTTGGGGTCAGGAGGCTTGGTTATGAAAGGATATTGGGAACGTTTGGTGATGAAAGTATAAATGAGAATGGTGAAAGTCTCCTCACCGTATGTATGGAAAAGAATCTTTTTGTGACGTTGTCGTGAAGCGACAGTTAAAAACTAAAGAACCTAACCTAACAACGAAACAACCAAAAAGAAAATAATTTATTTAAAAAATTATAAAAAAAAGGTATGAGGGTGATGATGGGCTGTAGTGATGATAGTGAATTACAATTTTTAAAAAAAAATAAAAGTTAATAAAGATAAATGAGTACGGAAACAATGCATGAACAGGCTATGCCTGTGGTAGATGCACAGCGCCTAATCTAGGTACACGCAGCGCTTGAAGTAGGCACACACAGCGACCAGAATGAGCACACACAACACCCGGAGTAGACACACACAGCGCCTGGAGTAGACACGCAGCGTCTGGAGTAGGTCCACGCAGCGTCTGGAGTAGGTACACACAGCGTATTGAGCAGGGACACGCAGCACTGGGAGTAGGCGCACCCACAACGCTCGGAGTAAGCACACCCAACGCCCGGAGTAGACACACACAGTGCCCGGAGTAGACACACACAGCGCCCGGAGCGCCGGAGACACGCAGCGTCTGGAGTAGGAACACGCAGCGCTCGAGACAAGCACGCTCAGCGGCCGAAGATAGCGCGGGCACTAATAGGTGGAGGCGTAGGCGTGGCTAGGCGACGACTTCAGGAGAAGGCAGAGGCTTGCAAGATCCCGAGGCAGTGCGGATAAAGCCTTTAAGAGGTGCTTCTCGTATCAAAGCTGAAGTGAGAACCTCTATTGGCCGATTCTTCGGCTTTTATACTTTTTGACGGATCTGGGATAAGAACGAGAAATTATTTGAAATTATTTAAATTAAAAGCAAATTTTTGTAAATGGCCAAGAAGAAAAGAGTATTTTTGAAGTAAAAACATCAGGCCGGTAACGATATTTGAATAAAAATTGCCATGACAACCAGATAAACAACGATGTCAAAACATGTCAAATTTTGGTTTTAGGCTCGTAATAGAGAAACGGCAAGATTTAAGTGAAAAATGAGATATTATTGATATAGAAAAAAAGGTAGCGCAACAGTGCGCACGAAGCCCGAAATTGCAGAGTTACGGAGAACTAAATAAAATACCGAAAAAGGTAGACTCCATTGACACCGATTTAAAAAGTGCTGATAACGTGAAAATACGATGTGAAAATGATTTGTTATTGTGTTCTTATGGTTTAAAAACGTTACAGGATCCTATGAAAATAAAGGTGATGCAAAATATCCAGTTTTGAGGCTAATGCAGAAAATCAAAAACAGAATGGAAAAATAAATTTAAAATAGTGTAAAATGATATGTAAGTAGCATAACACTACATTTTCCCCCCCGACCCTGGAAAATTTTTGACTCAGCAAAAATTTTGACATGTACATTCTAAAATAAACCATAAAAACACAGCTTTGCAGTAACAGACATCACCAGGCAAAATCAGATATACCATCTCTTACATTCATCATCTGCATTCAGGTAAGGGTGGAGTTCACATTCAATGACTACCACTCTAAAAGTGCGTTTTCGAAAGGACATTCAGGCTTATTTAAGGAGTTGTCATCCGCTCCTGCTTTGAAAAAAAAAACATTTTAAAGGACATCCAGGCTTATTTAAGGAGTTGTCATCCGCTCCTGAGTGAAGATAAAGTTAAAGAAATGAATCTTAAGCAAGCTTTAGTCTCTATGACTTAAGTAAAGATTAAGAACGGCCAGAGCGGTAGGGCTCAAAGCCAGAGATCAGCAACATCACTAACGAGATGTGTCTGAAATAGATATTTATACATATATACAAACTTATATACAAATATACAAACATATATACAAATGTAGTGTCATGCAAAACAGTATTAGCTGGTTCCTCACATCTAATCTTCACTTCGTATTCGAGTTCGGCCTTGTTAAGGAATTCGTACTTAATAACCCTTTTCATTGTTATAATTAAGTGCAAAGTTAAGTTTAAGAAATAAAATTTTAATTAAAAAATTGTACCTCTTTAAGTTATCTAGAATAAAAATATTAAAGTGATGAATGTAAGTGAAGTGTTAAATGTAGGTCTAAATATAATCCAGATAAGTTGAAAAACTAGATGAAGTTTTGTTTTAGAATTTGGAAGATATGATAAGGATGAGTAAATAAAGAGTTAAGAATGAAAGAGAAAGCAATTAAATCAAAAGGAAATGGATAAGGCGTAGTTAAGGTGAAGAAAAGAGAAAAAAGAAAAATTAAGAGAGAAGAACTTTTACGTCGGGCGCCAAAATGTCGTGAAGCGACAGTTAAAAACTAAAGAACCTAACCTAACAATGAAACAACCAAAAAGAAAATAATTTATTTAAAATTTGTAAAGATATTTACAGTTTCTTTTATAAAATGTAAAGCCACAATTAAAAACTATAGAACCTAACCTAACAACGAAACAACCAAAAAAGAAAATAATTTATTTAAAAAAATTATAAAGATATTTACAGCTTTTCTTTTTTTTATAAAAAAAAAGGTATGAGGGTGATGATGGGCTGTAGTGATGATAGTGAATTACAATTTTTAAAAAAAAAATAAAAGTTAATAAAGATAAATGAGTACGGAAACAATGCATGAACAGGCTATGCCTGTGGTAGATGCACAGCGCCTAATCTAGGTACACGCAGCGCTTGAAGTAGGCACACACAGCGACCAGAATGAGCACACACAACACCCGGAGTAGACACACACAGCGCCTGGAGTAGACACGCAGCGTCTGGAGTAGGTCCACGCAGCGTCTGGAGTAGGTACACACAGCGTATTGAGCAGGTACACGCAGCACTTAGAGTAGGCACCCCCACACCGCTCGGAGTACGCACACCCAACGCCCGGACTAGACACACACAGGGCCCGGAGTAGACACACACAGCGCCCGGAGCGCCGGAGACACGCAGCGTCTGGAGTAGGAACACGCAGCGCTTGAGACAAGCACGCTCAGCGGCCGAAGATAGCGCGGGCACTAATAGGTGGAGGCGTAGGCGTGGCTAGGCGACGACTTCAGGAGAAGGCAGAGGCTTGCAAGATCCCGAGGCAGTGCGGATAAAGCCTTTAAGAGGTGCTTCTCGTATCAAAGCTGAAGTGAGAACCTCTATTGGCCGATTCTTCGGCTTTTATACTTTTTGACGGGTCTGGGATAAGAACGAGAAATTATTTGAAATTATTTAAATTAAAAGCAAATTTTTGTAAATGGCCAAGAAGAAAAGAGTATTTTTGAAGTAAAAACATCAGGCCGGTAACGATATTTGAATAAAAATTGCCATGACAACCAGATAAACAACGATGTCAAAACATGTCAAATTTTGGTTTTAGGCTCGTAATAGAGAAACGGCAAGATTTAAGTGAAAAATGAGATATTATTGATATAGAAAAAAGGTAGCGCAACAGTGCGCACGAAGCCCGAAATTGCAGAGTTACGGAGAACTAAATAAAATACCGAAAAAGGTAGACTCCATTGACACCGATTTAAAAAGTGCTGATAACGTGAAAATACGATGTTAACTTAAACCATTAAAAATCGGTATGAAAGTAAACGCAAGTAAGACGAAGGTTATGGTTTTTGTAAGAGAAGAAAGTAAAACGATTTGTGAAATAAGAATAGAAGAGGAAATGATCGAGCAAGTAGATGAGTTTGTATATTTGGGCTGCGTATTTAGCAGGGATGGGAGATATAATAAGGATATAGAACGACGAGTGAATGCGGGAAATAGAGTAAATGGGGCCTTGCACTCTATTGTGAAGAGTCAAAATGTGTCGAAAAAGGCACGTATGGCAATTCACAATGCTGTGTTGGTCCCTACTTTAACGTATGGTAGTGAAAGTTGGGTGTGGCAGAAGAAGCACGAGAGTAGAATAAACGCAGTAGAAATGCGGTCGTTAAGGAGTATGTTAGGGCTGAATCTGAATGACAGGGTAAGAAATTGTGTAATAAGAGAAGAGTGTGGTTTGCAAGATGATGTTGTGACCAGGATTAAGAAAGGAATGCTTCGGTGGTTTGGTCATGTGGAAAGAATGAATGAGGAAAGAGTGACAAAGAAAATTTATGGTGCAGAAGTGAATGGCAGAGTTGGAAAGGGACGTCCTAGGCGAAAATTTATCGACCAAATTGGCGATTTATTGAAAACGGGCCAAATTAGGAGTACCCTTAACCGACGAGCATGTATGCGTAGGTGTATGGATGTGAAGGAAGCAAGAGATGTGTGTCAGGATCGTGCCAAATGGAAGTCTGTAGTCTCTGCCTACCCCTCTGGGTAACAGGCGTGAGTGTTTATGTCTTTTTGTCTACTTTGCAATTATTTTTTTCTATCGAGAAAATTACATGATATTGTGTGTTCCTTTTATGCAATCCAAGATCATATAGTCATAAATCATATAGGTACCAAAATTTTGGTTTATAATCTATAAAACCTAAAAAATGTGTTAAATAGAAAAACCACCAAATTTTCGAGGTATCACCTTAAACCTAATTTCTCAATTAAATTACATTGTGTAACAAAAAACTTCACCAGATGTCGCCTGTTGACATCTGGTGAATAGAAGATTATTATATAGCATTGGATTGAAACTATTTATCAATATTGTTCGACCAAAGGTAAATAAAACAAGAAATAAATTATACAACATTTATTCGTCATCATCTTCCCTAATAATTACACCATCTAAAAACACTACCGGTGCTGAAATATGTTGCTGATGTCTGGCCCATTATAAATGTAAATTATAAAATACCAAAACATGTGCGCAACAGCCTGACCTACTAAACAACTACAGCAGTACTCTGCAATTCCTGTTCAGCCAGGTATATTATTTTGTAATATATATATATATATATATACCCCGCGTATATCACGCGTCTCTGCCGCGCGACATGATATGACACCTCGCTTATTTAGTTCAATCATTTTAGCTAAAAAAGTTGCAAAATTAATGGAGTACTTTTATCTATCAGCATATACACGTTACACAGAAAATTTAAATTTTATCCACTCCCCCCCCCCCCTATAATTTAGCTTTCTATTGGTAAAAATTGATTAAAATCGGTCCAGTAGTTTCGGACTTATTTGGTACAAACAAACTAACAAAAACATCTTTCCTCTTTATAATATTATATATATATAAGTATAGATAATGATTTTTTTATTATTTTTTACGTATCTTTTATTTATTTTTTGTTTTTTTTTAATATTTGATTATTTTATTTTTATTTCTAATATTTGTATAAAGATAATATCTACAAAACATAAGCCATTAAATTTATTGGATCAGAGCTTCCCTGTAAACGATATTTGATGTTGTTTTATTTTGTGGCAGCAAAATAAATTGATTTTTAGGAGCCCCGACCCGCGAACCACAAAGAAGTTGGCTTGGAAGTATAACCGCTAAGATAAATGAATAAGTGCACTAAATTGCTCACTAATTGCTCATTTCAAATCTGCAATTGCTCACAATATTTATCAATTATTTTATTAGTTATTAATAAATAAAAATACAAAATTGTTATTGCCTTAAAACCAAAGAACTTTTTTAAAAATGAATAAGTACTCTTAATTGCTCACAAAATGCCTAACCGTAATACGCAATTGCTCAAACTATTTACTAATTATTTAATTAGTAATTCAAAATTAAAAGTTAAAAAAAATTCCTTAACCGAACATAATATTGAATAGGTGCATAAAATTGCTCACTAATTGCTCATTTCAAATCTGCAATTGCTCACACAATTTATCATTTATTTTAATAGTTATTAATAATTAAAAATACAAAATTGTTATTGCCTTAAAACCAAAGAACTTTTTTAAAAATGAATAAGTACTTCTAATTGCTCACAAAATGCCTAACCGTAATATGCAATTGCTCAAACTATTTACTAATTATTTAATTAGTAATTAATAATTAAAAGTATAATTTTTTTTATTCCTTAACCGATTATAATATTGAATAGGTGCACAAAATTGCTCACTAATTGCTCATTTCAAATCTGCAATTGCCCACAATATTTATCAATTATTTTATTAGTAATTAATATTTAAAAATAAAAAATTGTTATTTCCAAAAAACCAAAGAACTTTTTCAAAAATGAATAAGTACTTCTAATTGCTCACAAAATGATTAACCGTAATACGCAATTGCTCAAACTATTTACTAAATATTTAATTAGTAATTAATAATTAAAAGTACAATTTTTTTCCTTAACCGATCATAATATGTATTAGGTGCACAAAATTGCTCACTAATTGTTCATTTCAAATCTGCAATTGCTCACAACATTTATCAATTATTTTATTAGTTATTAATAATTAAAAATACGAAATTGTTATTGCCTTGTATTTTTAATTATTAATAATTAATTAAATCATTCATTGATAGTGCTAGCAATTGCGGATTTGAAATGAGCAATAAGTGAGCAATTTTTTGCACCTATTAAATATTATGATCGGTTAAGGAAAATATTTTTTTACATTTGATTATTAACTACTAATTAAATAATTAGTAAATAGTTTGAGCAATTGCGTATTACGGTTAGGAATTTTGTGAGTAATTAGGAGTACTTATTCATTTTTAAAAAAGTTCTTTGATTTTGAGGCAATAACAATTTTGTATATTTAATTATTAATAACTAATAAAATAATTAATATATATTGTGAGCACTTGCAGATTTGAAATGAGCAATTAGTGAGCAATTTTGTGCACCTATTCAATATAACGATCGGTTAAGGAAAAATTTTTTTACTTTTAATTATTAATTACTAATTAAATAATTAGTAAATAGTTTGAGCAATTGCGTATTACGGTTAGGCTTTTTCTGAGCAATTAGGTTTACTTATTCATTTTTAAAAAAGTTCTTTGGTTTTAAGGCAATAACAATTTTGTATTTTTAATTATTATTAACTAATAAAATAATTGATAAATATTGTGAGCAATTGCAGATTAAAATGAGCAATTAGTGAGCAATTTTTTGCACCTAATAAATATTATGATCGGTTAAGGAAAAAAAATTGTACTTTTAATTATTAATTACTAATTAAATATTTAGTAAATAGTTTGAGCAATTGCGTATTACGGTTAGGCATTTTGTGACCAATTAGGAGTATTTATTCATTTTTAAAAAAGTTCTTTGGTTTGAAGGCAATAACAATTTTGTATTTTTAATTATTAATAACTAATAAAATAATTGATAACTATTGTGAGCAATTGCAGATTTGAAATGAGCAATTAGTGAGCAATTTTGTGCACCTATTCAGTATTATGATCAGTTAAGGAAAAAATTTTTTTACTTTTAATTATTAATTACTAATTAAATAATTAGTAAATATTTTGAGCACTTGCGTATTACGGTTAGGCATTTTCTGAGCAATTAGGTATACTTATTCATTTTTAAAAAAAGTTCTTTGGTTTTAAGGCAATAACAATTTTGTATATTTAATTATTAATAACTAATAAAATAATTAATACATATTGTGAGCACTTGCAGATTTGAAATGAGCAATTAGTAAGCAATTTTGTGCACCTATTAAATATTATGATCGGTTAAGGAAAAATTTTTTTACTTTTAATTATTAATTACTAATTAAATAATTAGTAAATAGTTTGAGCAATTGCGTATTACGTTTAGGCATTTTCTGAGCAATTAGGTATACTTATTCATTTTTAAAAAAATCTTTGGTTTTAAGGCAATAACAATTTTGTATATTTAATTATTAATAACTAATAAAATAATTAATACATATTGTGAGCACTTGCAGATTTGAAATGAGCAATTAGTAAGCAATTTTGTGCACCTAATCAATATTATGATCGGTTAAGGAAAAATTTTTTTACTTTTAATTATTAATTACTAATTAAATAATTATTAAATAGTTTGAGCAATTGCGTATTACGGTTAGGCATTTTCTGAGCAATTAGGTATACTTATTCATTTTTAAAAAAATTCTTTGGTTTTAAGGCAATAACAATTTTGTATTTTTAATTATTAATAACTAATAAAATAATTGATAAATATTGTGAGCAATTGCAGATTTGAAATGAGCAATTAGTGAGCAATTTTGTGCACCTATTCAATATTATGATCGGTTAAGGAAATTTTTTTTAATTTTAATTATTAATTACTAATTAAATAATTAGTAAATAGTTTGAGCAATTGCGTATTACGGTTAGGCGTTTTCTGAGCAATTAGGTATACTTATTCATTTTTAAAAAAGTTCTTTGGTTTTAAGGCAATAACAATTTTGTATATTTAATTATTAATAACTAATAAAATAATTAATATATATTGTGAGCACTTGCAGATTTGAAATGAGCAATTAGTGAGCAATTTTTTGCACCTAATAAATATTATGATCGGTTAAGGAAAAAAAATTGTACTTTTAATTATTAATTACTAATTAAATATTTAGTAAATAGTTTGAGCAATTGCGTATTACGGTTAGGCATTTTCTGAGCAATTAGGAGTACTTATTCATTTTTAAAAAAGTTCTTTGGTTTTAAGGCAATAACAATTTTGTATTTTTAATTATTAATAACTAATAAAATAATTGATAAATATTGTGAGCAATTGCAGATTTGAAATGAGCAATTGGAGAGCAATTTTGTGCACCTATTTAATATTATGATCGGTTAAGGAAAAATTTTTTTTACTTTTAATTATTAATTAAATAATTAGTAAATATTTTGAGCACTTGCGTATTACGGTTAGGCATTTTTTGAGCAATTAGGTATACTTATTCATTTTTAAACAAGTTCTTTGGTTTTAAGGCAATAACAATTTTGTATTTTTAATTATTATTAACTAATAAAATAATTGATAAATATTGTTAGCAATTGCAGATTTGAAATGAGCAATTAGTGAGCAATTTTGTGCACCTAATAAATATTATGATCGGTTAAGAAAAAAAAATGTATTTTTAATTACTAATTAAATATTTAGTAAATAGTTCGAGCAATTGCGTATTACGGTTACACATTTTGTGAGCAATTAGGAGTACTTATTCATTTTTAAAAAAGTTCTTTGGTTTTAAGGCAATAACAATTTTGTATTTTTAATTATTAATTACTATTAAATAATTCAATAAATATTGAAAGCAATTGCAGATTTGAAATGAACAATTAGTGAGCAATTTTGTGCACCTATTCAATATTATGATCGGTTAAGTAAAAAAATTGTACTTTTAATAATTAATTACCAATTAAATATTTAGTAAATAGTTTGAGCAATTGCGTATTACGGTTAGACATTTTGTGAGCAATTAGTGGTACTTATTCATTTTTAAAAAAGTTCTTTGGTTTTAAGGCAATAACAAATTTGTATTTTTAATTATTAATAACTTATAAAATAATTGATAAATATTGTGAGCAATTGCAGATTTGAAATGAGCAATTTTGTGCACCTATTCAATATTATGTTCGGTTAAGAAATTTTTTTTACTTTTAATTATTAATTACTAATTAAATAATTAGTAAATAGTTTGAGCAATTGCGTATTACGGTTAGGCATTTTCTGAGCAATTAGAAGTACTTATTCATTTTTAAAAAGTTCTTTGGTTTTAAGGCAATAACAAGTTTGTATTTTTAATTATTAATAACTAATAAAATAATTGATAAATATTGTGAGCAATTGCAGATTTGAAATGAGCAATTAGTGAGCAATTTTGTGCACCTATTCAGTATTATGATCGGTAAAGGAAAAAAATTTTTTTACTTTTAATTATTACTTACTAATTAAATAATTAGTAAATAGTTTGAGCACTTGCGTATTATGGTTAGGCGTTTTCTGAGCAATTAGGTATACTTATTCATTTTTAAAAAAGTTCTTTGGTTTTAAGGTAATAACAATTTTGTATTTTTAATTATTAGTAACTAATAAAATAATTGATAAATATTGTGAGCAATTGCAGATTTGAAATGAACAATTAGTGAGCAATTTTGTGCACCTAATACATATTATGATCGGTTAAGGAAAAAAATTGTACTTTTAATTATTAATTACTAATTAAATATTTAGTAAGTAGTTTGAGTTTGAGTAAGTAGTTTAAAAAGTTCTGTGATTTTAAGGCAATAACAATTTTGTATTTTTAATTATTAATAACTAATAAAATAATTGATAAATATTGTGGGCAATTGCAGATTTGAAATGAGTAATTAGTGAGCAATTTTGTGCACCTATTCAATATTATAATCGGTTAAGGAATAAAAAAATTTATACTTTTAATTATTAATTACTAATTAAATAATTAGTAAATTGTTTAAGCAATTGCGTATTACGGTTAGGCATTTTCTGAGCAATTAGAAGTACTATTCATTTTTAAAAAAGTTCTTTGGAAAAAAATTTTTAATTATTAATAACTATTAAAATAAATGATAAATTGTGTGAGCAATTACGGATTTGAAATGAGCAATCTGTGAGCAATTTTGTGCACCTAATCAATATTCTGATCGGTTATGGAAAAAAATTTTGTACTTTTAATTATTAATTAAATAATGAATTAATAGTGTGATCAAATACGGTTTTCAATTAAGCATTTCTCGAGCAATTAATGGTATTTATTCGTTTTTAGAAAAGTTCATTGGTTTTAAGTATAATAGGGAAAAAATATTTTGTATTTTTAATTATTAATAACTAATAAAATAATTCATTAATAGTGTGAGCAAATGCGGATTTGAATTGAGCAATTAGTGAGCAATTTAGTGCACTTATTCATTTATCTGAGCGGTTATACTTCCAAGCCAGCTTCTTTGTGGTCGCTGGGGGCAGGGTTCAACGCTATACACTGGCGAAATTGTTAATACGTCATTTTACTGTGTTTAGAAATCAAATCCGTCAATATTACAACTCTGTATCTGGGCGGTGTTAAATAATATTTGTAAAAAAATGTTAT
The DNA here is from genome assembly GCA_907164705.1 of Parnassius apollo. NCBI lineage: Eukaryota > Metazoa > Arthropoda > Insecta > Lepidoptera > Papilionidae > Parnassius > Parnassius apollo. The sequence continues at coordinate 899,685 of CAJQZP010000835.1, forward strand.
TGGCTTATGGATATAGTAGACGTGGTGTGTCTTTCTCTATTGCTATTATTTGTAACTTATTCATACATTGAAGAACGACAGAGCCGAATTAAATGGAGAACAACAGGGACTGAAGCACCACGGCGTTTACAAGAGCGGGGGACTTCTATAAAGTGAAATTAATTGGTGAGTTTGGTAAATAAAAATAAACAGCACGCAAAATATGTAAAGTAAGAGCACTGGTTGTTTAATTTAAAATACTATGTCTTAGCTCAGAATACACATACGTTTTTTATTCTTTTATACATATTTGTTTATTTGTAGCACCAATAGGTCGGCTCGACCGGGATAGGACCAAACTCTCACAGAGTACCAGTGAAAAATAGCAGCTTAATGCCGCTATGTTTCATATGGTGAGTATAGAGAATCGGAAAAACTTTTTATTTGATATGAAGCATTTAATCTTCGTCCTGAGGGGTGACAACGCATTTGCATTTTCATTCTTAATCGACGGTAGTTGTAGATGTCTATGCGCTTTTGCATCCATTTAAAATCAGGAAGGCTTGTCACTCTAATTCTATTCAAAAATGCTATTTGTTTCCCTTAATATATCACATATTTTTCATGTATGCCTATTTAGATTGAAACATTTTCCATCTTCATAATTTCACGGTCTGTGCACGATCGGCGCTCTTTGATAAAGACAAATTGAAATCGAAAAAGTAATTTCGCGAGAACGATGCTTTGTTGACTCCATACATAATCAGAATTAATTGAAATTCATTTTTAATCTGTGTATCATTATGTTACTAATAAAGTTTTGTTGTTTATAAGAAGTGTATAAGAAGCTTATATTGTTTCATCATATTTAAATTAAGGTTCCGAAATGTGTAAAGGTAAATTTTAGAAATTCGTTATTTAAACACTATAAAACATTTCATTTTCATTTTGTTGTTTTTTTATGTATAACAAATCTCTAGCTACCGGCACATTTCCATCCGAATAGAAAGTAGCACTAATTGTTTCACCATTAAGAAATGGTAATAAAGATATTATCCAAAATTACAAACCTATTTACCAATTCTGCCTGTAATTGTAAAGGTATTCGAGCAGTTACTAAATCCAGATCAATATGGCTTCATGAGGAAAAGATCCACTGCTACAAACCTAACTTCTTTTATTAATGCAATCTATACCAACTTCAGCAAGGCTTTCGACCACGTTAATCATAATATACTTCTCCGCAAGCTCCACTTACTCGGAATCGGCGAACCCATACTGAGTTGGTGTCACTCGTATCTAGAAAATAGAACTTCTAAAGTTGTAGTTAACGGTTATTCTTCCAATCCCTTTACAATTACCTTCGGTGTTCCTCAAGGGTCGCATTTAGCATTCTTGCTGTTTAATACCTTTATCAACGATATCGGCAAATGCTTTTAATATACTGATTATCTTTTATTTGCTGACGACTTAAAATTATTCAGAACTGTTGACTCTCCTTCAGATGCCATCTTATTACGGAATGATCTCTGCAACCTATTTAAATGATGCGAGACTAATAAAATGGACCTTAATGCTTCCAAATGACTTTGTATGCAATTTTCAAAAAAAAAGACTGGTTCTTATTTCCAATATAAAATTAATAACGATATTTTAAGAGACATCGATACAATGAAGGATCTTGGAGTATGGCTGGATAAGAATCTGAGATTTAATGTTCACATTGATGTGATCTGTTCTAAGGGATTCAAGAACCTAGGGTTTGTTTTGAGGAATTGTAGGAATTTTAAGTCTCCCAAAACTAAAATTCTATTATACAGTATTATGTATATTACCGTATTATGACGTGTATAAAAAGGGATTAAAAAATTCCAAAAAAAGAGTGTTGTGGCATCTTACATATAACTGTAATCTAGGTACTTTTAAATTATAAAGCGAGGTTGTGTAATTTAAAAATTTTGTTCTCTATCAGATTGAACACGCTTGCACGACTTATTGTTCCTGTACAAGTTAGTGAATGGAATGTTATTCACGATGTTTCGGATCTTTTACACCTACTTACTTTCTCAGCGCTACTAAAACTACCTGGGCAATCGAAATTTAACTTTCTCGTGGCTCAATCTAGTAAATCTAATCTGAGTTAAAATGCCCCTTTAAACCGTTATGTGAGAGAGTACAAAAACATGGCAAAAACAATGGAGTTAATCCTTCGCTTAGATTCGTGGATGGCATTCGCAGCTTTAAAAAGTCATTGTTATTGAAATTTACATAACTTAAATTTTTCGGACCTTTTGAACTCTCTCCTGTTTCTTCTTATCTTATTTTTATTGCATATAGTCTTCACCTATAATTATTATAAGAGCATTAAGCTTTACAAACGGAATATGTAGTCTTATTTGCAGCGATGTAATGTTTATTATATTTGTGAACATGCATTATTGTAATTAATTACCTCATCATCATCATCATCATCATTACAGCCCTTCACAAGTCCACTGCTGAACATAGGCCTCCCCCAAGTAATGCCACAAAGCACGGTCCTGAGCCACCTGCATCCATCGACTTCCTGCATATCTTACCAGGTCGTCACTCCATCTAGTGGGGGGTCGCCCTACACTACGCCTACCGGTACGAGGCTGCCACTCAAGAACCATTCTTCCCCATCGGTTATCGGTTCTTCGAGCTACATGGCCGGCCCATTGCCACTTGCATTGCTTACTAATCCGTTGGGCTATGTCGGCCACTCTGGTTTTACTGCGGATATCCTCATTTCTGAGTCTATCGCGCAGAGAAACTCCGAGCATAGCCCTCTCCATAGCTCGCTGAGCGACCTTGAGCGTCCTCATACGGCCAGCAGTGAAGGACCACGTCTCTGATCCGTAAGTCATCACTGGCAACACGCACTGGTTGTACACTTTAGTTTTCAGAGATTGAGGTATACCTGACGAGAAGATGTGTCGTAATTTCCCGAACGCTGCCCAGCCGAGTTGAATCCGTCGATTGATCTCTCGGTCGAAGTTGGACTTACCTAGTCGGACTATTTGTCCCAGGTAAACGTACTCGTCAACAACTTCGAGCATAGTGCTCCCAACAACTACCGGCATAGGTGTGACATGGACATTAAACACGATCTTTGTTTTGTCCATGTTCATCTTAAGACCTATCCGTTGGGAGGCACTATTGAGGTCATTGAGCATAGTGCTTAAGTCCTCCAGCGATTCTGCCATAAGGACTATATCGTCGGCAAATCGAAGGTGAGTGATGTACTCGCCATTGATGTTAATACCGTATCCTTTCCAGTCCAGTAGCTTGAAAACGTCTTCCAAAGCAGCGGTGAAGTTTTTCGGGGATATAACGTCTTACACCTCTCTGCAGTTGGATAGGTTTCGAGCTCTGGTTCTGTACTCGGATAGCCATTTTACAAACACTTCAGCACTTCGATATACCGACAGTCAACTTGGCACCGCTAAAGGGACTGCAGCACCGCCCAAATTTCGACGGAATCAAAGGCTTTCTCATAGTCCACATACGCCAGGCAAAGTGGCAAATTGTACTCTTCAGTCTTCTGTACAATCTGCCGCAGGGTATGTATGTGGTCTATGGTACTGAAGCCTTTTCGGAAACCGGCTTGTTCGGGAGGCTGGAAGTCGTCGAGTCTGCTTGCGAGACGATTCGTAATGACTCTCGAAAACAGCACGTAGACGCGGCTCAGAAGGGAAATCGGTCTGTAATTCTTCAAGAGAGCGTTGTCGCCTTTCTTAAAGAACAAGACCACCGCACTTCTGCTCCACGCCTCGGGAGTAGTGCCACCATAAAGGACGGAATTGAAGAGCTTCTGAAGGACTTCAAGTACCGGTGTTCCACCCGCTTTCAGAAGCTCCGCTGTAATTCCATCCTCGCCTGGGGCCCTGCCGTTTTTAAGGTGCTGGAGAGCCATTCTAATCTCGCTTAGACTGACGTTCGGGATATCATCGGAATAGTGTCGGATAAGACTTGCTCTTGGATCGTTACTCACACTTGCGTGTGGCTCCAACGATGATGTGTACAGCTGCCCATAGAACCTCTCAATCTCACTAAAAATCTCAGGTGTTCCGGAAACGATGCTGCCACACTCAGTCTTCAGCTTTGACAGTTGGCTCTTACGGGCAGACAGATCTCTGGCAAAGACTTTGGAGCCCTGGTTCCGCTCGATCGCTTCTTTAATACGAGCAGTATTAAAGTTGCGTAAGTCTCGCCGCATGCATTTGGAGATCTGTCTGTTCAGTTGCCTGTATGCTGTCAAATCTGTTGACGATTGCAGCCTCATCTCCCGTCTAACAGCCTTGAGATTAAGAGTGTGATCGGAGAGTTTTTGTGTTCTTCTGCGGCGGGTCTTGCAGAACTTAGCTCCGACCGCATGGACAGTTTCCACGAGCTTGTCATTCATATCGTCCACTGCATTGCAATCTTGTAGGCACTGAAAGCGGTTGTGTAACTCGAGCTGAAAGTTTTCGGGATTCTGGATTAGAGCAAGAGGGGGACGGAGCGTTGACTTCATTAGACGAGACCTCTCCAATTTAATGTTTAGGTTCAGTGTGCCTCTAACCATTCGGTGATCGCTGCCAGTTTTCACCTCTGGTTAAAATTACCTATGGTAGTCCTTAAATAAATTAAAAAACCTATAATTATTATAAGAGCATTAAGCTTTACAAACGGAATATGTAGTCTTATTTGCAGCGATGTAATGTTTATTATATTTGTGAACATGCATTATTGTAATTAATTACCTCTGGTAGTCCTTAAATAAAATAAAAAAAATTTAGGAGTTGTCAAGGGACAGTGGGACACCCGGATGGAACGAAGTTCCTATTTATATACTCTCACGACTTCGTAAACACAACAGCGTATAGGTTAGAACACGCACGGCTTGCTAAATACATACGCATTGATATTGTAATATTAAAATATAATTTGCTTTTAAATTTATTAAAGTTATGACGCGTACACTTGCTAAACACACAAAAACCTAAAAATCAATAAGCAAAAAATCTTTTTTACCTAACTCCATCAGCATTACTGCAAAACACTGTCAGATTCAAAATATAAAAAACTAACAACAAAAAACAAACAAACTACTGGCTTCTTTCTTGAGAGAGAGAGAGAGAGAGAGAGAGAGAGAAGACAGAGAAATTTTGGTCTTAATTTTTTCCGTCTAGCCCCCTTTTGCAACGTGCGATAAGGAACTTCGTTCCTATAAATAATTGTGCGTCTCTCCAATTGTAGTGACGAATTGCTGTATTCAACACGCTTTGTTACCAGACCTTTCTCATCTTTGAAGCTGCTTACTGTCGCTGGTCTAAGTATTTTATGGCTGGCGTAAGAATGATTTTCATCTAACGGATGCCATTTGATTTTAATGATTTCTTATATTTACGCGAACACTAGTCATTGATAAAAACTACTTTTACGGATTTAAGCGCGTTTAATTCTACTTATTTTTAATTCCGATCATTTAATATTTTTAGCGTATCCCATAATCACATCCTACGATACCTATAGGAGAAATTGTGGTGATGGTTTCTCTTACACCGGCGCCGCACGGCATTTTTTAATGTTTAATGCATAGATCTGCCATGTGGTAGAGCTACGCTGCAGTTTCATTGTGGTTGTAGCACGTATGGGTCGGCTCGATAGGAGAAGGACCACACTCTCACGGAATACTAGCGTAAAATAAAAGCGTAATGCTGCTGTTTTGTAAGGGCGAGTGAAGAAAATCGGAGGCCCGTATGCTGGAAAGAGGCATTCCATCTTATTCCTCAATCACAGTCAGTTCACAACCTATCTATGAATCTATGATTTTGATTCTTATTCGAAGATAGATGTAGATTTCTATGGACTATAGTATCCACCTAACATCAGGTGGGCTGTGTGCTCGTTTGTCACTTACAATCTATAGAAAATATTTTGAATAGACTGTAATACACTCGTCGTCAAAGAAAATCGCACATCCGAAAAAAATAATTTTAATACTATTTTAACACAACAGGCCAATGGCAATATTGTAGTTTGAAGGTATCATTCAAAAGGTAATTTCATTAGCTTTCAGGAATTTTAATTGAATTTTACTTTTATAACGAGACGAAAGAGAAATTAAAGAAAAAGACAGGGTATGTACAAATTTGCAAATTAATAATTAAAAAAAAACTTAATAAATACAAAAAAAAGTTCTTAAAACCTAGTGTTACCCCCCCCTTGCCTTGATAACGGCTTCCATGCGATCTTTCATGGACCTTACAAGGGTCGCAACAGCCTCTTGGGGTATTTGTTCCCACTCTTTAAGTACCGCATCTTGGAGCTCTTGAAGAGTGGTTGGAGCTGGATCTCGAGCTCGCACGCGCCGTTTAGGATCATCCCAGAGATGTTCTATTGGGTTAAGGTCTTGACTTCGTGCTGGCCAAAGCATAACAGGGATATCGACCTCCTGTAAATAATCCCGTACAATAGCCGCGGTGTGGCAACGAGCATTATCATGCATTAACATGAATCCATCACCGACATAACCAGCATACGGGACCACATGTTCCTCCAGGATTCATCTCTTTCTGATGTGCACCGTTTTCTTCCAGATCCCGGTTTTATAACATAACCACCAGTCTGCTGAAAACGTTGGAACACCCGTCGAACTGAAAAACGGGACAGGTTCAACTGTCGAGCAACGTCACACTGCCGCATCCCCGACTGCAATAGGGCAATCACTGAGCGGCTTCTTCAGAGGTGGTGTCCACCTTTACTTGTTCTTACTAGGGTTACTTGTTTACATGTGTTCACTGCAAAGTCTAAATTACGACTGACCCATATTTCATCCAGATCGACCCTTTTATACCCTTTTTAGGTGGTGTAACTAGCGTCCTTACTAACGACCATTTGACAGTGTTTATTTTGATGCTCTATGATGATAAATGTTTTAATGATTTCATGATTTTTTTTATTAATAATGTAAAGCTATTTAAATACCCATTTCAAAATACCAATATTTATATAAATATAATTCGTTTCTAGCCATTACAGCCATTTTTCGCGCAAACTCAGAGAGGTGCGATTTTTGTGACGCTGAGTGTAGTCCACTGGAAATAAGTTTCTTCCGATGTGTGCAGGATTCATGATAATCACCACATGGGCACAATGGGCAGGTGTGCTACGTAGTTAAGTCAATCACAATAAAGACAGCTTACCGATGCTGACCTGGTCATCTCATGTAAAGAAATTGAAATCTATTATTGAGTTTTTACGTCACGAAATTCTTAGAAGTAGCCCGGAGTCTCGAAGTTGGCGGCGTTTTATCTATGTGTTTCAGAAAGCACTTAAACAGTGGTACCTACGTCTTATCTCTACTACCCCCATCCATGAGATTAAATAAATAGAGAGTGCACATGTGTTTGGGTACTCACTCGTGCCATATAACACAGGAAGCAAAGACTAGCCGCTGTGATCAGACGTTATTTATCATATTGAATATAATATTGTCAATTAACCTATTTCACCTTACCTTATTTTAGGCTTCCTACTTATTTTGACATGCACTGCAAGTATTTCAAGCATTGTGACGCATCCATTTCATTCTGCAAGGATAGAAGTTGCAGTTGATGATATGTCTGAGAGGGACAACAATTTGTATCTTGTTATTTTAAATGGACAAGAAGATAGCAATAGAAACATAAAGGTATTATCAATATACTAGTAAGCATCTAGATGCCTAATTCGACAGTTATTCATTTTTTAAATTTGAATATGAAGCAAGCTATATTTGACTTTGAACTGCACAATCATATATAAAGAAATATAAATATCTAATATACAAAATATCAAATAAACACACACACGCTATACACACTATTGAAATAGTAACATTAGAAAAAAAAATATACAGCTCATTTAGTCAATCTGTCAGTCATTTATACGTGGCAGAGCTATGCTCCAGCTATATTATGGTTGTAGCACCTTTAGGACGGCTTTAACACGCATCCACAGAATACAAGCAAAAAATAGCAGTTTAATACTGCTGTGTTTCGTATGGCGATTGTAGAGGACCAGAAACTTATTACTAGAAATGAGGCTTTCCATTTTAATCCTCAAGGGTAACGTATATGCATATTGATCTTAATTGAAGATAGATATAGATGCCTAATTGTCACATCATCCGCTTACCATCAGGTAGACTGTGACCCGGAACGAGTATTATTTGTAAATAATTTAAACATTTTTTCGTGTGGAAATCGAACTGGTAGCCAAAAAACAGCAAAGTCAAACATTTAGCAGTGGCGCGAGTGGCGGGTATAATAATTTAGAGTTATTTTTTTACAATATTGTACTTCACCTATATTTTTCAGACATCTGAACACGATAACAATTACTACGAGGTCCCTATGAAACTCCTTTATAACCGTCGAAATCTTCGGCCTCATGTGGAAATAGGTCCGGGGGTGTTTAAATCGGATATAGTGCAGTACCCAGCTGACGACTTGAAGAACCGGCTGCAATACCTAATGAAACTTAAAGAAAAGCTCGAAAGTCGCACCTAAGATATACATTCAAATGGCACGCGCTGGATATCATGTTAATATTAAATTGGACATAATATTAATCACGCAGTAGATATTATTTGCTTATTCTTGTTATTCCTTAGCTCGAAAAAGTCTACCGCTAGAGGTAGGCCATTCCCGCCGAAGGATTTTCCTTACGTCACATTTTGTGACGTATTTCTCACAAACGAAATGCTCAGAGGCTTCAATCACTCTATCGAAGATCCAAAGTACTGCGATATTTACAGAATAGCTTTGTGCTACCATGCGGAGCATTAACCACTCCCCAAGCAGAACACTTTGCCGACGGGAGATCTTATTCCACGGCTAGCAGTATAAGACGTTTCGCACCTTTGATACTGCTTCTTGTTGAAGTATTCTACGCTATCTGGGTATTTTACGCATTGCGTCAACGAGATGTATTATCGCTATGTATTGAAATCTTTTTTGCTATATCACATAGTCGCCTCGTACAACACTATTCTTCTTCGTATTCTCGATCAACGTTTTGAATCAACTATGCAAAGGAGAGTTGACGAACGCAGCGGCAATACATTGAACATAATAGTTTTGAATGTTTTTTTTATCAATATACGTAGGTTACAATAATATTTATTGAAAGTGATTTTAGCTTTTTCCGCAGGTTTGGAAAAACCTCTGTCTTGGAAGTAACCAGCAAGAAATCCAGAGCGATTTTCCTCATTTATAACTTACAATATATGTGTCGCAGGTTTATGGTAAAACCTAAGCTTTAGATCAAGAACCGGAAGAAGACAAAGTTATTGCTTAATCTTATCATTAGCCTGACAATATCCTATTCATTTTTTCAATCAAATACCTGAACTTGTTTAAGTTTATGATAAAATTTAAGTTTGGGATAGGTCAGGTTAAATTACCTGGGTGACAGGCCAAGGCAGCTTTTTTTCATTTATTTTGGCAACAAACAGTCATATTTCTTAATATATAATTTACACTTTACATTTACACTTTACAAAAAAAAGACCAGGTAGTGCCAATAAATATACAGTACCCGGTTGACAGAGCTTTGCTCGGTATTTTTCGCTCGGTTTTTTTTAATTCGTGTGTTTTGGAAATTATTTTTAGATACAAATTACATACTGATGAAATACGAATAATATTTTTTGATCTTAGCGACATAATAGAAAAAACTGAACTGGTTATTTGAATAAAAAATCATGAGTGCAATTAGTTTAATTTAAATTTTCGTGTTTTTAAAAAATACTAAAAAAAGGGATGGAAAAAATAGATTTTCTCAAAAAGAAAGAAACTTGAAAAAAAAATTAAAAAAGTCGGTCGGTCGTTCTGGGCTCGAACCATGGTATTACAATTTTGTGACTGCCCAATATAACAGTTAAGCTATTTGTAATCGTTAATAAACTGTCAAAATTTACCTTCTTATTTTAACGATATTGTAGCAGTTTTTCATTGCCTAAAAACACCGACAAAAAGATATTTTCTAAAAATAAATACTAGCTAGATCGATTTGGTGCCCCCGAAACTCCCTGCACACAAAATTTTATGAAAATCGTTGGAGCCGTTTCCAAGATTCCGATTATATATATATATATATATATATATATATATATATATATATATATATATATATATATATATATATATAAGAATTGATCGTTTAAATGTATAGGATTAACAAACGATATTACTTACATTGTGAGACAACATAGTCGGGCAACAAATTTAACTGCAAAAACTTGTTTAACTTTGTTTTAAGAAGATTAGGACTATTGCTAAAAAGATCTATTTCTGAAAAATGTTTGTTATACATGTTGGTGGAACGACATATATAAGAATTACATGTATAGTTTTTATGAAAATTTGGAGGAATGAATACTGGAAGACGAACGCTTGCTGGAAGTGAAAACATAGACAAAAGAGTCGGTGAATCTATTAATGAATTTAGAATTTTGTATAGAAGAACAATGTCAAACATTTTGCGTCTGTTAAAAAGACTTAGCATTTTGTGCCTGCACAAAGCTTCATTACCTATATGATTCGTTCTCAATACCGTAACGATAGTTAAGGGATTTCAGAAACTTTTTTTGTACTTTTTCTATCCTCTCAATATGTATTTGATAAGAGGGGCTCCATACCGTGCTGCAAAAATCAAGGATTGAACGTACAAAAGAAAAGTATAACAGTTTGAGAGCTTATTAAATGGTTTTGTTATTCTTAAAATAAAACTCAAACTTCGAAAAGCTTTACTTATAATATGGTCTATATGAGAGTTAAAAGATAATTTTGAGTCTACGATTAGGCCAAGATCTCTTGTTGTAGTAACCCTTTTTAGAATGATGCCATTCAGACAATATTCAAAATTTATTTGGTTGACTTTACGTGAAAAAGATAGCACATGACATTTGTCAGTATTAAGATATAATTGATTAGTAACGCAATATTTTTCTAAAGCAAGCAAATCTTGTTGCAGTTTGAGACAGTCCTCTCTTGAATTAACAATTTTATATATTTTGGCATCATCAGCGTAAAGAAGATGTTGACTCTCATTTAATGTTAGTCCAATATCGTTAATATATAAGGAAAACAGGAGCGGGCCAGGATGAGACCCTTGAGGAACACCTGAAGGTACAGGTAGAAATTTTGAGGTGAATCCCTTAATACATACAGCTTGATGATTAAAACTACTTTTACGGATTTTATCGCGTTTATTTTTTACTTTTTATTTTTAATTCCCGACGTTTCGGGCGCTTTCCAGCACCCATGGTCACGGGGGACTGAGATGACTGACGTCCCGATGTCATTGTTAAACCCGGAGTACCTTCAGCTTTTTTAATTATTGTTTATGGTCCGATCTATGCAAAATGAACTGACTATGTCCTGAGGTCTTGCAGTGGTATGCTTGGGTTTAGTTTTAATTTTATTGATTATAGGATCCCAAGCAGGTGGTAGTACCCAGCCTCCTTCTCTATTGAAATTAGGATGTTTTTTAATTTCAATAGCCTCACGTATCATCCTTGGTAGGAATCGGTGTTCTTTCGCGAGTATTTGTGGTCTATCAAATCTGATGTAATGGTTGGGGCCGTCTAGGATATGATCACAAACTGCAGACTTCCTGCAGGTACTCCGGGTTTAACAATGACATCGGGACGTCAGTCATCTCAGTCCCCCGTGACCATGGGTGGCTGGAAAGTGCCCGAAACGTCGGGAATTAAAAATAAAAAGTAAAAAATAAAGGCGATAAAATCCGTAAAAGTAGTTTTAATCACAAACTGCAGACTTCCCGGAACGTTGTGTGAAGCATCAACGTTCCGGGCCGGGCAGGTACTCCGGGTTTAACAATGACATCGGGACGTCAGTCATCTCAGTCCCCCGTGACCATGGGTGCTGGAAAGCACCCGAAACGTCGGGAATTAAAAATAAAAAGTAAAAAATAAACGCGATAAAATCCGTAAAAGTAGTTTTAATCACAAACTGCAGACTTCCCGGAACGTTGTGTGAAGCATCAACGTTCCGGGAAGTCTGCAGTTTGTGATCATATCCTAGACGGCCCCAACCATTACATCAGATATGATAGACCACAAATCCTCGCGAAAGAACACCGATTCCTACCAAGGATGATACGTGAGGCTATTGAAATTAAAAAACATCCTAATTTCAATAGAGAAGGAGGCTGGGTACTACCACCTGCTTGGGATCCTATAATCAATAAAATTAAAACTAAACCCAAGCATACCACTGCAAGACCTCAGGACATAGTCAGTTCATTTTGCATAGATCGGACCATAAACAATAATTAAAAAAGCTGAAGGTACTCCGGGTTAAACAATGACATCGGGACGTCAGTCATCTCAGTCCCCCGTGACCATGGGTGCTGGAAAGCGCCCGAAACGTCGGGAATTAAAAATAAAAAAGTAAAAAATAAACGCGATAAAATCCGTAAAAGTAGTTTTAATCATGTGCAATGTTCGCGTAAATATAAGAAATCATTACATACAGCTTGACTTCTATTTTTTATATACGATTCAATCCGACATCCACTTGTAGATTGTCATCCATGGCTCTTCGTAAATATTCCGTGAAAGTTATCATATTCTTATCAACACTTCTGCCCTTGAAAAATCAATCTTGTTGTTGGGATATATATTGACGAGCAGAGAGTGATAAGTAAGTAGTAATAATTTTCTCAAGGACCTTCCCCAATACACATAATTTCGAGATAGGTCTATACTCGGTTGCTATGTTTTTGTTATTATTTTTTGGAATAGGTGTTATCAAAGAGTATTTCCATATGTTGGGGAGCACTCCACTTTTGACAGATGTGCGGAAAATTAATGTCACCGGCACTGCAAGTTCATTTGCACATTTCGAAATAAGAAAAGGATGAATAAAATCTGAACCCGCGCCTTTATTGATATTATTTTTATGTAATTCTTTAAGAACTAAGTCAAAGCTTATATCAGTTAAATTTATATCTAAAGTTGTGTGTGAACTTTGATTACTCAGGTAATCTTGGTGACTAACATTGCTGACGGTTATAAATACGGAGTGGAAATATTCATTGAAGGCATTACAAATATCTATACCACCAGAAATAACTTTACCTTTGTACAACATCTTTTCAGGAAAATCGCTAGTGGTATTTTTCGATTTTATAAAAGACCATAAAAACTTAGGATGTGTTTTTATTTTATTTTCGGAAAGTTCAATAAACTTCTTATAGCAGTAAAGCAGCATTTTTTAAATCTGCTTCTTAATAATGAAAATGTTTGATACAGGTAGAAATTTTGAGGTGAATCCCTTAATACATACAGCTTGACTTCTATTTTTTATATACGATTCAATCCGACATCCACTTGTAGATTGTCATCCATGGCTCTTCGTAAATATTCCGTGAAAGTTATCAAATTCTTATCAACACTTCTGCCCTTGAAAAATCAATGTTGTTGTTGGGATATATATTGACGAGCAGAGAGCGATAAGTAAGTAGTAATAATTTTCTCAAGGACCTTCCCTAATACACATAATTTCGAGATAGGTCTATATTCGGTTGCTATGTTTTTGTTATTATTTTTTGGAATAGGTATTATCAAAGAGTATTTCCATATGTTGGGGAGCACTCCACTTTTGACAGATGTGCGGAAAATTAATGTCACCGGCACTGCAAGTTCATTTGCACATTTCGAAATAAGAAAAGGATGAATAAAATCTGAACCCGCGCCTTTATTGATATTATTTTTATGTAATTCTTTAAGAACTAAGTCAAAGCTTATATCAGTTAAATTTATATCTAAAGTTGTGTGTGAACTTTGATTACTCAGGTAATCTTGGTGACTAACATTGCTGACGGTTATAAATACGGAGTGGAAATATTCATTGAAGGCATTACAAATATCTATACCACCAGAAATAACTTTACCTTTGTACAACATCTTTTCAGGAAAATCGCTAGTGGTATTTTTCGATTTTATAAAAGACCATAAAAACTTAGGATGTGTTTTTATTTTATTTTCGGAAAGTTCAATAAACTTCTTATAGCAGTAAAGCAGCATTTTTTTAAATCTGCTTCTTAATAATGAAAATGTTTGATACAGGTAGAAATTTTGAGGTGAATCCCTTAATACATACAGCTTGACTTCTATTTTTTATATACGATTCAATCCGACATCCACTTGTAGATTGTCATCCATGGCTCTTCGTAAATATTCCGTGAAAGTTATCATATTCGTATCAACACTTCTGCCCTTGAAAAATCCATGTTGTTGTTGGGATATATATTGACGAGCAGAGAGCGATAAGTAAGTAGTAATAATTTTCTCAAGGACCTTCCCCAATACACGTAATTTCGAGATACGTCTATACTCGGTTGCTATGTTTTTGTTATTATTTTTTGGAATAGGTGTTATCAAAGAGTATTTCCATATGTTGGGGAGCACTCCACTTTTGACAGATGTGCGGAAAATTAATGTTACCGGCACTGCAGGTTCATTTGCACACTTCGAAATAAGAAAAGGATGAATAAAATCTGAACCCGCGCCTTTATTGATATTATTTTTATGTAATTCTTTAAGAACTAAGTTAAAGCTTATATCAGTTAAATTTATATCTAAAGTTGTATGTGAACTTTGATTACTCAGGTAATCTTGGTGACTAACATTGCTGACGGTTATAAATACGGAGTGGAAATATTCATTTAAGGTATTACAAATATCTATACCACCAGAAATAACTTTACCTTTGTACAACATCTTTTCAGGAAAATCGCTAGTGGTATTTTTCAATTTTATAAAAGACCATAAAAACTTATGATGTGTTTTTATTTTATTTTCGGAAAGTTCAATAAACTTCTTATAGCAGTCACGCAGCATTTTTTTAAATCTGCTTCTTAATGAAAATGTTTGATAGTCACTCATGTTGCCGTATACCTTCCATTTTTTATGGTATTTACATTTTACCGGCTACCTGCGGTGTGTCACGTTCCTCACAGACTAGAAAGAGGCAGGGTTGATCCTTTAAGAAGGAGGGTCAGGACCGCTGATTCTCCCCCTGCTTACCGACCTATATGCCTAATGGACGAGATTGGCAAATTATTCGAGAAGAAAGGACCAGCGATTTTTACGGACCGAAGGTCCCCAGGTTACAACCTAAAAATCCGTAAAAATCGCTTCAAAAAAAGAGCTTACTCCATTCTAAAGGGCTGGCAACGTATCTGCAATTCCCCTGGTGTTGCAGATGTTTAAGGGCGGCGGTAGCCACTTAACATCAGGTGAACCGTATGCTCGTTTGCCCCCTCTTCTATAAAAAAGGATACAAAAAAGGGGCCACTCGATTTTTGATAAAAAAACTGGATTTTCTCAGGTTTCAGATATAACATAAAGTAGTAATTTTGTCTTCTTTCGGTTCTTGATCAAAAGTCTTAGTTTTTGATCAAAAACCAGGTTTTGTTATAAACCTGGACACATTCATCCTCCAGTGTGAATGATCGAAAAATGTCTTTTTTTCTTTTTTTTTCTAATTAATTTTAAGCGAAAAGACCACAGGAATCAATGATCATATAAACTAAAGATATTATGGTATAATCTCACAAAATCACCGAAAAAAGTGAAACGTGATGACACTTTTACGCACATTTCTTTCATCTAGCATTTCACTACATTGCCGAATGATGTAAAGGGGATGGCGTGATTAAAATAATAATAAACAAAAAAAGGAAAGCAATGGTTTGTCAGTTTGTCACTCACACGTAGGTTAAACAAACGTTTCCCACATTGATTTATATAACACATTGTGTTGTATAACTCAATGGTTTCCCAGGCCGCCAATCACCGCATGTTTGACATAATCTATGTCCGGATTGCACCTGTCTTTATAACTTCCTCTCATCAAACTTATTTGCCGTCTCTTTCTTTTTTCTTACCTCCACAAATTAGTATATTGGGTACATAATTGAAATATAGGTACTAATAAATCGAAGTATATTGCATACTTACATGTGATATAAGATTTCTTGTGTTTTGTTAAATTAAGAGTCATAATTAGTACACCTTTTAAATATTCACGGTGGCATTTCTATTATTGTTAAAATTTTCTATACAGGAGACTTTCTGGTCGTCCTGCGTGGCGCGCATTAAAGACAAAACGTCACAACCAGACGTTTTTGAGTCTTTAGTCTTCATTACGCGCGCGCTAAACACAAACATAATATCTGCTTTTTTGTATATAATATCATTTACGGGAACACTGTCGTTAAGATGATGGTGAAATGTCTCTCACCCTATAATTATTCTGGCTCTCTTACCATTTAAACTTGAGGGTTTTTTTAAATTAAATATAGTAAATGTATTCTATGGATCTATTGAACCTTTAAACATTTACTAAACTAGTAAAAAAACACATAGTTTGATTCAAATTGATACATAGTTTTTTTGAAGAAATATATTAACTACTTTGAGTCTTCTAAATATATTAACTACTGCCAGCTTCATGTCATAGTCAGCCCTTATTGAAAATATAGCAGCATGGTGTAGTATACCAGTGGCGTAGCTATTCTACCAAGGGCTTATGGGAGCAAAAATGAAATTGGGGCCCTATTTGAAACTAAATACTTTAAGGTGCAAAACTATTTCATCGTCAGCTTCTTATCGCGTATTACAGGGCATAATAAAGCAAAGCAATTATGTAGGACGTGTAAAACAGCAGATAACTTTTAAATGTACTTCCTAATCTACATATTTATATGAAAGAGGATATTTCCTGAGTGACTGACTCATCTATAATAGATCAAACCGCTATACGTAGAAATCTGAAAATCAGACAGTTGCTTTTATACGAGGCATTCACTAAGTAAGGATTTGGGAAATTCAACCTCTAAGGGGATCAAATGAGTATTAAATTTTGTATAAAACTTTTATTTTACGAGGCGATTGACTTGAAACTTAGGTAGTAAGGTACTCTGTATTACATGGTACAGCCACGCTGCAGCTATAGTCTGGTTTTAGCACTAACGGGTCGGCTCGACCGGGCTCTCAGAGATTACCAGCTTAAAATAGCAGCTTAATGTTGCTGTGTTTCGTACGGTGAGTGTAGAGAACTGGAGATTCTTTTTACTAAAAACCGGGCATTCCATCTTAGTCCCTAGGGGTAACAACACATCTCCATTTTGATTCTTAATTGAGGATAAATGTAGATGTCTATGGGCCACATCATCCACTAACCTTCAGGTGGACTGTGTGGTCGTTTGTCACCCTGTTTCTATAAAAGATAATATGAAATAAATGAATTCAGATTTAGCATTTTAGAAAATAACTTATTACGGGAGACCGGAGAAAAAATTATTAAAGTTTCTTTTTATACAATTTGAGAGCCAATGGAATACACTCTGGAATTAAAAAGAATAGATTTAAAATTTTTATTTTAATTAAAAATCTACCCTTAGGGTCTTAAAAAGGGGGGGTAAAGTTTGTATGAAAGACATTGTATTAAGACGCACATTCCAAAAACTAGACGTAGAAATCTTGACATAAGCATTCACAAAGAAATAACTTTGGAAAATTCAACCATTAATAACAGGGGCATTACTGTATACCTAGTGGTAGGGTAAGAATATTCACTACACCGTATCATCCAGCGGGTATCGTTAGAGGCTATAGGGGTGAAAAAATCTCAGAAAATGTACAGTAGTGTCTTCCTAATAACGATTAAAAATAAAAAAATGCGGTAGATGTATGGATTTGGATGAAATATAGCACACATTGTATACTTGGTAGAGCCATCCTGCAGCTATATTATGGTTGTAGCACGAATGGGTCGGCTCGACCGAGGAAGGACCACGCTCTTACATAATACCAGCGTAAAATAGTAGCTTAAGGGGATATAGTATTACTACTAATTTCGCCCCCACTTCCCCGCGCGTCGTATGCTATGTACCGACATATTTGTAATCACTAATACTGTAAGTAGATAGGTCGTTAGATACTTATTTCATTAGGTTTATCATATTTATGCCTGTTTCTTAACGCCAACCCAGTCGCTTCTTATTTTTATCACGGTTATTTCTCATTTTAATTTTACGTCGTCCTGTTGTGTAATGTGTATTCTGATCGTAAGCGACACAACTTCTCTCTTCAAAAGCCTAAGCGATACTAACGGGGCGACAGGAATCAAGCTTCAAGACGCCGATAGTTTAGGTAATTTCTTTTTACAGTGAAAATAATGGTATTTAAAAAAAAGTAAATAACATAAGCACTGCTTTATAGTTAGTTCAGTTAGTATGCAAAGTTTCATGGTCTTATTTAAAGTATTTTATGAATAACAGCGGTTTATTGTTCAGTTTGGAGACAACTTTGGATTTTTTTCTATCGAGAAAATTTTATGGAATCGTGTTTTCGTCTAACATAGTCCTTAACATTAATCCTCAACTTTACCATATATTTATTTCAAAATTAATGCTGCAATACTTTCGGCATAACGAAGGATCTTGCTAAGCCATTTGAGGTTATATTTCCCCTTAATGCTGCTGTGTTTCTAACGGTGAGTGTAGAAAACCGGAGACCCTTTTTACTGGAAACGAGGCATTCCATCTTAGCCCTCACGAGTGACAATCAAGGATAGATGTAGATGTCTATGGGCCGCAGCAACCACTTAACATCAGGCAGATTGTGTTGTAGTTGGTCAGCCTATACTATAAAAAATACAGTTTTATCCCGATAAAAGGATTCCATGGAATAATTTTTAATGTTAGTTTTCATCCCAGGTGAACGGTTGCGGACGGAAGCTGGTAAAAATAAACAATGACGAAGTAGATTACAGTCAATAAACACTTTAAAGAAACGAAGAAGACGTTTTATTTTAATAATGACGTTTATGTTCTGGAGGTGGGAGAAATTTTAGCGATGGTTGGTCAGGGGCCAAAAATTAAAAGTCGATTTTTTAAAAATCTACTGGGATATTATATTGTTGGGAATTAGGGTAAAAAATAAAACGAGATACGAACAAATGAAGGTAGAACTGTAATCTCCAACCAATTCTAGCAATATAAAGTCTCGTGCAGATTGCGCCCTCCTTTCTGCCAAGGAGGGTCGCGTTCGTATACGGCTTAGTCTCTCTCGTTAGATCGGTAAGCCAATCCATAAAGGCGGTGTTTAGTGGGTAAAAGTCTCCACATAACCACGCAGCCGGCTGCGTGGTATGCTATGAGCATTCACCGCCTCCCTCCCCCGCTTTCCGGAGGGTTGCCCATATTTGCTTCGGGCGCAAAAAAAACGACTAAGAGAGACCATTTATATATGCACACATATTTTAATTCTACAATATATAATATGTAATTCTATGTCCGTTGGGGTATTTTACTAGTGTAGGCAAGGAATATCGTGTTGCTGAGGCTGCCCTATGTTACATTAAGATGGGTAAAGATTGGTTCCTTCACGCTACAGCGGTGTGTGATTGTGACGGGAACATGTTACAGTTAGTCGAACTGTTTTGCTCAATACTGAATGTATGGCGCAGTGCGCTGTCCTTCAGAATGGTTTCTGATAGTACGCAGGGCTTGTTACCGTTCTTTTATTTAAATAATTTTGAGGATAATTTCTAGCATCAGAAGTAGAATAATTTCTTAGGATTAAAAGCTTTCTTGTAGCTCTACATTCTAATTTTTTAAAAATATGTATAACTTTTTCGAACGTCGTTCATGAATGTTAAGGGGCACCTTAAGCTTAGGGCCCCCGGAGCACTGCCTCGCTTAGGCTCAAGGTAGTTACGCCACTGTAGTAGACGTATTGAGACAAAAGCCAAACGTTGCATTTTGCACGGTTTGATTAAACAACGGTTAAGGTATCTAAAATGAAAAAAGATAAATATCCTTTTCGTTTTAATAATGCATGAGCTACCAGCTTCCATAATTTGGATAAAACTGTATTAAAACAACAACACAACTAATTCGTAGTAAGCACTACTATCCATATTCATGTATTTTCGGGAAAGTACGATGGTATAACTTAATTATCATGCACCGACTATAGTTTCCACATTCAAATACAGGTTAAATCCAGTTTCAAGAGGAACGAAAGCATTTATATGCAAGTTAAATAGGTATATACTTACCTATGAACTCTGCTTTACTTATTTATATCTCTTAAATAAGTATTTAACGTAAAACGCATTTTAAAGTCAGCGCACCGTCCATCCGATGGTAAGTGGGTGCTATGGACACTATACTGTTCTATCTTCGATAAAAAATCAAAATAAAGATAAGCTGTCACCTCTGAGGACTAACATTGTATCTCATAAGATAAAAAAGTCTTTTTATGGTTGCAAGTTGTTTCCATGATAACTCAAACTTAAACTCATAAACTAAACAATTATTTTGAATTATAAGTAGAAAAGTATATATTCGCGTAATGTTATTACATTCACAATTCGAGTAAAATAGTCAATCAAAGGTTAAAAAGTAAGGTAAGGGAAGTTATAAAATTACTGTCAATCATATGTTTCGGATCGTTCAAAAACATGATTGCAACAATTAATACTTTATGCGACCTGGGTAAAATGACTGAATCTTTGACGATGGACACGTGTTTAAAATATAACAAATCATTGATTAAAAATATCCAAATGTGAAATTATTCATATTTTATTAATAGTATCCGATTTAGCTTAAAGGGCTTCTTAATATTAAAACAGCTGTTGTTTCAATAAAGCAAGTTTGTTCTGAACTTCGTTGATTGGAAAACTGCCAGTACAAGGTCTGTTGGCAGAGGAGTTTTCCAATAAAACCGAATAGATTTTACTTGAGCTCGCCATTAGAAATTTGTGAGCTGAACACAAAACCGACTAACTATTTGTTTTGCTGTATTTTTAATCGAGATACATACACAGTAAGTAACGTATGGTTTTATTTTACGTATCTGTTTGTTAACAGCTTACAGATTATATGAAGAGAGCTCTGCCAGTGCTCTGCCTTTTACTGACTAGAAAACGTTCCATCTTAGTTCTCAGGAGTGACAAGTGACAAAGCATCTGCATTTTGATTTTAATTGAGGAAAATGTACGTGTATATAGGCCATAGCATTCATTATAAACATACCAGTGCCCGTTTGTTAACCTTATTCTATAAAGAAATAACGATATCGCCAAGGCGCACACCACGATCGTGTCGATGATGATGGTGGACTGAAAACGGAGCCTTTGGGTTTGTAAAGTAACTCCTAATATGTTCTCTAGATACCGTTAGAACTGCGAGCGTGCTAGGGGAAGCAAGTAGAAATTACCCCCGGGATGTGCTTCCAATAGAGAAAAGCTCGAGAGGAACCCCGGTTTCGTTCCGAAAAGAAGTTTGGGGTCCCCTTGTATACGCTGATCGTAACTAGCGTGGAGTTTTAGTCGCTAAAAGGGTATAACTTTTCGTTGCTCCTGCAGCCGAAGGTATGCATGAGGACTTCTCCAAGATAAAAAAGTGTCTATGGGCCGCAACATTAACTTATCATCGGGTGGACTGTAAATTTGTTTAACTTCAGTATTATAAAAAACAATGATCAGTGATCATAGTAGTAACGCCGATAGGCTCGAGTGCAGTTTAATACTCGTAGGTAAGATAAAATCACAAACCATCATCCACCCGAAAATCAACAAAAACGCTTGTTCTACTTCGTCTATTTAATTCCGATGCTGGACACTCCTTTCATGATGCGCCGATTGAAATGGATATCATGAAAGAGTAGCTCATATTCGGGAATAAATGTTTATAAATAGGTAAGTGTAGACACTACAGCATCTAATTACCATTAGCACTGTACTGTGTACTCATTTGCCAAACTTGCTTCTATAAAAATAAGTAAGTATGCCTACCTACCATTTTTTGAAATAATAATAATCTTTATATCTCCCTTCAGAATTACAGTTTAAACATCATTATACCTGAGGGCTAAGAAGTGATGGCTCGTTTCCAGTAAAAATGGATATACGAAACACAGCAGTATGAAGCTGCTAATTTACGCTGGTATTTTGTGAAAACGTGTTCCTACCCTGGTCGAGCCGATCTATTCGTCCTACAACCATAATATTAGCTGAAGCGTGGCTCTGACAACGTGGAAACTTGTGATTAATCTCAATGTCTTTAAACGAGCAATTCTTGTATATATATATAATCGGAATCTCGGAAACGGCTCCAACGATTTTCATAAAATTTAGTGTCCAGGGAGTTTCGGGGGCAATAAATCGATCTAGCTAGGATTTATTTTTAGAAAATGTCCTTTTGTCCGTGTTTTCAGGCAAAAAAAAAACTGCTACAATATAAGAAGGTAAATTTTGACAGACTACTAACGATCGTAATAGCTCAGGTGGGATGTCGGTTGGGCGTGATATCGGAGTTCCGTGGTTCGCGCCCCGTGTTGGGTCCGACTTTTTTTCCTTTTTTTTTTCAAATTCCCTTCTTTTGTGTGAAAATCTATTATTTCGAGCCCTTTTTTTTAGTAATTTTTAAAAAATACGATAAATTTTAATTAAACTAATTGCACTCATGATTTTCATTCAAATAACCAGTTCAGTTTTTTCTATTAAGATTATGTCAATAAGATCAAAAAATATTACTTATTCATGTAATTTGTATCTAAATGTAACTTAAAAAACCGAGCAAAGCTCGGTCATCCGGGTACTTTGCCAAATATCAGCAAAGCTTGACAGACGTATTAGCAAACTTAGTTCTTAGTTACTTAGCTATTATAAAACGCAGTCTCGCACCTTCTTATGAAATGCATCCATCAAAGTAATTGTTGTATAAGTAATCTATTATAGAGCTGGGCAAAATGGATACAAAAAGAGTTTTTATTTTCTTACAGAGAACTGCGAAGTCGTCTTGAATTATGCAGAGACATTTAAACACAGGAATACCCCCGCAAAGGATAAAAGCATGCATTCGCATAGAGTGAACAGCGCTGGGTGAACGACTTGGGAACACTCAAGTGGATATGTCTAGACGTAAACTAAACAGTACGTTCCTCTTTGTACCTTTAAATAAAACCCTAATCTATTTTTTATGACTGAAATTTATATTATGTTTAAAGTTCTAGTAATTTTGTAAGATACTTTTAAACGTTCAAAACGAAAAATTATAATGAAATCAAATATGTAACCTTTTTTCAAGTGAAATTATCTAATGTTTCATTCCAATTCATCTGCTGAACATAGATCTCTCGCAAAGACGAGCAAAACTATAAAGCGAGGGCCCTAACACCTCTCCTTACGTAGCTCATCAAGTCGTCCTCCATCTTGTTTTATATTAAAAGCACATTATATAATAATATATTGTTGAATTGTTTCAAAAATATATGTTTTGAAAAAGATTTAAATTTATTATAAGTAAAAAAAAAACATGATGATTTTTAGTTTATTTTATTTATTTACGCTGCAGTATAAAGTTTTGTAGGGCACTCAATAAGTTTTGAGATATACTCAGGATACTATTAATATTTATTTTACGTCTTTTCAAAATATTCTCTATAGAGTTCCATTCGCCTAAATCAACTCTGAAAACATTTTTGCCAGTCTTTATCTGACAGGTCGGAAATCGCTTCTTCGTAGACAGCCACGGCTTCTTCGACGCTTGAAAAAAAACTTGCCTTTTATTTTTTCTTTGACTCTTGGGAACAAAAAGAAATTACAAGGAGCTAAGTCAGGGTTGTAGGGTGGGTGACTAAGAGTTTTAACACCATATTCCCCAATAAATGCTTTTGTTCTAAGGGACGTATAGGAAGAGGCGTTATCGTGATGCAGCATGATTCCTTGAAGCTCGGTTTTTGGTCTTCTCTCCCGCACAGAAAGCTTGAAAAGCTTTGGGTAATGCAACTGTAGTATATCATTTTTTTGCCGACCTCTTTCGGCTCCGACCACAGGCCATGCTAGAATGCAACAGTGTCAGCCTGATCCGTTCCTGGGCCCGCTCCACATAGCTTTGGTCGCTCCAATGATATATAGTGCCTCTTCTGATCGCTCCGGAGAAAGAAATGAGGAATCAAAATGCAGATGCATTGTCGCCCCTTAGAACTAAGATGGAATGCCTCGATTCAAGTAAAACGGTTCTACGGTTCTCTACACTCACCATACGAAACACAGCAGCATTAAGCTGCTATATTACGCTGATATTCTCTAAGAGCGTGGTCCTTCCCCTGTCTAACCGACGCATTCACGCTACAACCATAATATAGCTGCAGCGGGGCTCTACCACGTATAAAATGTATAACTTCTCTTATACTTTTTCTTTATCTATATGTATAACTTGTATTAATTTTTTAACAAGATTCCTTGAAATATTACTGATTTATTTTGCATAAATTTAAAGTGCATTATAGATTAGACTATTTAAAAAATTTGAGTGCTTGAACCTAATAAAGCTTTCTGAGACTTTTTTAACTTAAGTAGGTATATATTTTATAAGGTTATGAAATTGTAACTGTTAGGAGAAAGATAGTTTACTTGTGAGTTTCTTGTCGCTTCTTCTCACAAGGTCTCTCCGCAGTAAGGACTTGTTGAAGGGTTAGCGTAGCTTTTAACTTTCAAAAAGTGCTGTGTAAAAGCTAATAAATAAAAATTGATTAATAATACTTTTATTTGTCTTCGAATTTTACTACAGCTTTTTCACCCTGAACATAGTTGGACGGCCGCTGTCAGATTTAAAAAAAATACTTACAATAAACTTTGGGACACAAAAAAGTCTGCCAATACGAATTGAGTCAACTTAGTGGAGTGTTGATAGCCCTAAAAACTGAAACGTAAATGGAATCAAACATCCTATCATTTAATTTATGTTTTTTAACGATTTATGCGTTTCTTCGACTCAGTTCATATTTATTAAATTCCATGTATATATTTTTTATTCTTCTTGGTCTAAAGAAGAACAAATATTGTTGTGTACATTTAAATGCACTCATGATGGCATCTCAATTGGAACGGGTTCGTTTCCTATCTAAGAAAATGAAACTATTGCAAAGTAGGAAAGGAGATGCAGCCTTTTTCAAATCGCTTACTTAAACATTTATTTTTCAAGAAAACATGCACAATATTCAAACGAAAACAAAGAAAATAAAATATTGTATTCAGTAATTTATAAGTCTTTATTTTTGCCGAGGGTTCCGTCTAGGTAGATCTTTTTAAAGGAGAGGGAGCAAACAAGCATTCGGCTCACCTGATCGTAAGTGACTACCGCCGCCCATGAACAACCGCAGCACCAGGGGAATTGCAGATGCGTTGCCGGCCTTTTAGAAAGGAGTAAGCTCTTTTCTTGAAGGTCCCTAAGTCGTATCGATCCGGAAAAATCTCTGGTGGTTGTCGATTCCACAAGGAAGTTGTGAGAGGAAGAAAGCTTCTTTTAAATCGCACAGTTGTAGACTACCGAACCTCTTACCTATTTCTTCCGTTGAATAGCAATTCTCTTCTTCTACCATGGTCTGAAGGAAATAGGGAACCAGTAATTTGTATAACTAGTAAGTAATTACAGGCCGCGAGTCATTCCATCTTAGTCCTCAGAGATGATAGCGCTTTGTAACCTTCCTTGTTAGAAGTTGGTTGCAGGTATCCACGGACTGCAGTAGCCAATTACCATCAGACGAGCTGGAATGTGGAGTAGTCACGTTAGACAATCCTTCAACCCGTGGTTGTTGCAAGAAGCGTTATAAGGAAATGATACAGAAAATAATCAGCATCATCTTCCTGATAATTTTTTTTATAGAATAGAGTGACAAATGAGCACATAGTCCACCTGATGGTAAGTGGATACTGTGGCCTATAGGCACCTTCATTTATCCTTGATTAAGAATCAAAATACAAATGCGTTGTCACCCCTGAGGACTAAGATGAAATGCTTCGTTTCCAGTAAAATGGGTCTTCGGTTCTCTACGCTCACGATACAAAACACAACCAGCATGGAGCGGAGATTTTACTGAATTAAAACTTAAAAACTACAAAAAACTGCGTAAGCCAATCCCCCCGTCAAGCGTGGCAATCATGGCAGATATTTGCTTATGAGGCAATATTTTGATGCATATTTTTAGCAGTGATGTTAGACCGTGATGATGATGGTGATTGATATTAATAGATATTTGATCTTTAAATATCGTTGTCGCACATACTTTTACCAATGATAAAACAAAAGGGTCATTTTGATTCAATCAAAGTAAAAGCTAAATTCTGGACCGAGGCGGTGAAATGTGATACGTGGATCACAACACGGAACTGGTGACAAAACTACAATGGCTAAAGAAAAACAACGCTATTGAGCGCGTATTGTGTAAATTATGAACTTGGGACCGGTTAAAGATCTGTTTATTTAGTTGGAGGAAGCCTAAGTACTAAAAATCTACGAAGAGCAGTCAGTCGCCTCAAGCAATAGCAACTGATTGTACTGTTCTTAATCTTATAAGTATTTTTTTTATAGAATAAGGGTGACAAACGAGCACACAGTCCCCCTAAGAGTAAGTGAATGTTGTTTCACATAGACTTCTACATCTATCTATCCTAGATTAAGAATAAAAATATAGATGCGTTGTAACATCTCAGGAATAAGATGAAATGTCTCGCCTCCAGTAAAAAGAGTCTGTGGTTCTCTTCTTCCACTTCTCAAAGTGCGATCTTCTTTCGAAGGTCGGCGATCATTAAGGCAACAAACGGCTCTCAATAAGGACCGGGTGCTCTTTCCAAACCATTGGCGTAGGTTTTTCTGCGAAGATGTTCTGCGACCCACACTTCGTTTTCCTTGGATCTTGCCCTGTTTGATAAGTTGCAGGAGATCGTATTTTCTGTTTCTCATTATGTGGCCGAGATATTCAAGCTTTCTTTTCTTTACTAAATATACAACTTC
The DNA here is from genome assembly GCA_907164705.1 of Parnassius apollo. Classification (NCBI taxonomy): domain Eukaryota; kingdom Metazoa; phylum Arthropoda; class Insecta; order Lepidoptera; family Papilionidae; genus Parnassius; species Parnassius apollo. The sequence continues at coordinate 926,559 of CAJQZP010000835.1, forward strand.
TGGTTTTTTCTTTATGCGACTTAGCACTGTTACGTTCTTTATTTTGTCTCTCCCAGGATATCCTTAACATTCTCCTGTATACCCACATTTCAAAGGCTTCAATCTTCTTACAGCTCGATTCTGTGAGAGTCCATGCTTCAACGCCATACAAAAGAAAGGAGAAAACATAACAGCGTGCTAATCGTACTCGTATCTGGATGTTCAGATTTTTATTGCACAGAGGTGACTTAAGCTTAAAGAAAGCATTACGGGCTTGTTCTATGCGGCACCTTATTTCAAGACTGTGGTCTCCCGTATCATCAACCCAGCATCCCAAATATTTGTATTTGCTAACTTTTTGTAGTGGCTGTCCATTACACAGTAGAGAAGGGTTAGCAGATGGTGTTTTACAAACTGTCATATATTTGGTTTTTCTGGTGTTGATACTGAGGCCATACGCTGAACTAACAGATTGAATTTTATCTATAAGGATCCGGAAAATCATCTCTGAGTAAATGTTGAAAAGAATTGGCGAGAGAATACATCCCTGCCGTACACCACGTAAGATTTCCGAGTCATCTGTTAGTTTGCCCTCTATACGTACATTCGCCAATTGGTTCCGATATAGGTGTTTAATGAACCTTAAGTCCTTAGAGTCGAGTCCGATGGATTGTAATATATCAATCATTCTTGCATGCTGTACTCTATCGAATGCTTTTTCATAATCGATAAAACATACAAACACATCTTGATTTATGCCCCAGTATCTCTGTATTAAAACTTGATACTCGAAAAGTGCATCTCTCGTTCCCAGGCCATTGACGAACCCAAACTGTGTTCTTGAAATGAGGTCTTCACATCTGCTATAAATTCTTTTATGAATTACCTTAAGGAATAATTTTAGGATATGACTCATTAAGAGATTGTTCTATATTCGCTGCATTTATTCGCAGAAGCAACTTTGGGCAATGTGACAAAGGTGGATTTGAGCCAATCCGATGGTATGGCGCCCGAATCATATGTAGTGTTAAATAACTTTACTATTATTCATAAGTTAGCATATTCAAGTAATTTAAACAGTTCCACGGGTAATTCATCTCCGCCTACAGATTTTCCTGATTTGGACATGTTAATGGCATAGGCAATTTCGCTTTTATTAATAGGTGGTCCAGTCAATTCACTTCCACATGAACTTGGTTCCAGAGCAGGTCTAATGTCATGGAAGAGTGTTGTTATGTATTTCTGCCAAATATTAAGTTTATCTTCTATTATTTTGGCAGGATTTCCCTGATCATCCAGTAATACGTTACAGTTCATGTTTGGTGTTTTAACAGTACCGGTTATTTCTCTGATTTTCTTATGCACATTAAAAGAATTATATCTGGCCTCAAACTCTTCTATCGCAATACATTGGTCAACCATCCATTTTTTCTTCCGCTTCAACTACTTTTCTTTGGATTATCTTGTGTATGGTTTTGTATTGTTGATCGTCTACTCTTTTGTATGTTCTACGCTGTTCCATTAGTTTTAGGATCTCCTGCGTGATCCAGCGGTTTTTTGTTTCATGGTTTAATGGTCGGAGGATTCTTTCACCAATATCAACAAGATTTTCCTTTAATTTAGGTTATATTTTGGTTCTCTACACTAACGTTTCGAAACACAGCAGCGTTTAACTGCTATTTTATGCTGGTATAGTCTAAGAGCGTCGTCCTTCCCGGCCGAGCTGACACTTTCGTAGTATATACCCATAATATAGTTGTAGCACGGCTCTATCCCATGTCTAGGCTTCTTTTATTAAAATTAATTATGAAACTGGATAACTACATAATGCTTAAATATTTTTACCTCTCCGATCATTTTTCATTTTCAACATAAGTTTATAAAAAATCTGATGAGGTGATGAGTTTTTAAGTGTAACCTTACCTTATATATAAATTACACTAGAAGACATTTAAGTAATTATCAGTAGATTACAATCCGTCAAAGCAAATAAGAACCGATTAGTGATTTTATTTTAGAGAAACATTTTTTTAATTTTTAATATATAGAAAACGAGTATAAAGTCAACTGATGGTAAGTGAATGCTGTGGCCGGTAAACATCTATATTTATTCTTAGTTTCACTAACAAGTCAGCTCTGAAAGTTTCGATATAAAAACAATCAATCTACAGAACGGAACTGTAATTAAAACAAACAATGTAAACCTATCTAAAACTTCGCAATCGGTTGTTTTAAATTTTAATCGAAGCTGTCGTTTATACGATCTGAACAAAAGTTGTAACCGCGTCGCTTGCGACGTGTCACAAAGGTCTTTAAAAAGATTGGTGAAGTTGAATTGGTCTGGAGATTAAAAAGATTGAAATAACTTCAAACTTTTCACTATGCTTATACAAAACCTATTATGAAAATAATTTTTTTACAGAATAATATAATTGTACATAATACCATTAACAAACGAGCGCACAGTCTACCTTATTGTATGTTTATACAGTGGCCCATAGACGTCTATATTTATCCTCGATTAAGATTCAATATGTAGTAAGTATGCATTATCACCCCAGAGGACTACAATAGAATGCCTTCCAAAAAAAGGGTCTTTAGCTATCTACACTTACCATATGAAACACAACAGCATTAAGCTACTATTTTACGGTGGTATACTGTGAAAGTGTGGCCCTACCCAGCTGAACCACTTGTGCTACAACTTAATAAAGCTGTAACGTGGCTCTACCACGTGTAAATTTTTTTTTGCAATATTTACTTACTACGTTATGCATAAAGATTTGAAGCATCTTTTGACTGTCTTATTCTTATAAATTTGAAAGTATTTTGGTTAGTATTTCTTAATATTTATATTTAAAAATATTTCAAAATATAATTAATTATATATATGAAAATATTTCTTAATATATATTTAATAATTAATATATATTCATAAATATATTTATATAGCTCTATAATAACAATCTATTCTGGGAAACTATTTATAAACATAGTTATAACACGTTATCAAAACGTAAAAGCTAGTTTGTAAAATTAGTTCTATAAAAAACTTTAAGGGCTCAGACTCCTGTTTTTAGTTCTCTATTTCTAGCGCGAAGTTTATTACTTCAACGAAGATCCCACGCTGAGTAACGCATCTGCACTGTAAAATCATAGAATATGAGTACATTGAAGTAGAAAGGCATTTTTAGTTTATTTAGAAAACTAGCACTGTATTTTTTATATAATAATGGTAAAAAACGAGCAAACGAGCACAGTCAAAGACATCTACACAAATCCTCGATTAAAAATCAAGATGCAGACGCGTTGTCACTCGTGAGGACTAAGACGGAATGCCTCGTTTCCGGTGAAATGGTCTCTGGTTTTTCCCAATCACTGTACTAAAGACAGTAGCATTAAGCTACTATTTCACGCTGCTATTCTGTGAGAACGTGGTTCTACCCCGGTCGAGCCGTCCCATTCGTTCTACAACCATAATGTAGTTGCAGTGTGGGTCTGCCACGTACCATTTCAAATAAATTTTTCGACTACTTATGGAAAAAATCGAGAGAATTCTCATAATCGATATCCTGTTAAAATTTACTGGGAGACAAGTTATTATTGCATCAACCAATCGAAAATTAATACAAGCTATGTTTTGGTTGTGAAATAATTTCTTTTGTATGAAGTCTTTGATTTATTTTACGTTACTTTTAAATAAATATTTTAACATTTTTCCTACAAAATCATGAACAAGAAGACAGATTTATGCGACAATAGTGCATGGCATTTATCTTTGTAGGCCGCATTAAACATTTTAATTTTAAATTCGTCTTTTATGGCGACACGCAGTGAATGTGGAACACGTGTTTACCACAAGCGTTGCATGTGTTTTCCCTATTATTTTTACAAATAAATTGCACGGTATATAATCGTATACCGGGTTCAAACGTTGTGTAGTTCTGTTTCGGCTGCTTCTAAATTAAGATCGACCTCGCGTCACGATGCGTGCGCGCATACCCGACCGCCGCACAACAAAAATCAAACGTAGTACATATTATATTTTTTCAACGAATTTTTCGAACGCATCTCTGTCGAATTGGCCACTATTTATGAATTTACCGCTAATTTTTAACGGATAGCATGGTAAGTGGTTTTTGGATTTTTACATTTTTTATTAATAGAAAAAGAAATCATCTTGGTAGCACACTGAATGAAAATGACGATTGTGTAATGTAATATGTCATATGTGTACATTAATTGACGTACGTTTGATTCCAGTCTGTGAAGTGAACTTTGTGATTTATAAAAGTGGAGTACAGGATATAAAATGAAGTTCTCGATTGACGTATTGGGCGTGTTCCTCAAAGTAGTGATAAAGGTAAGCTTTGTAACAATCAGGACCTATTCTTGTCTTCAGCAAAATTTCTTGGTCTAGGTCGAATCTATTACTTGATAAAATAGATCGCGATCGATGTTACGTAAAGTTTGTTTATTGATTGAAGAGTATTAATGAAAAAGAGACCATAGAGTTTTTTTATTGCTCAAGTCGAGTTTTTTATGTTAAAATCTATATTGATAGGCTTAAAATTGTTCGTATAAGATTAATCTACTCTTCTGTACTTATATTATATAAAATAACGATTCATATAATATTACACTAAGTACACATCAAATCATATCATATTATTTATAGCATGATCCATATACCCCTGTTATAGGGCTCTGCAAATGGAACAAACATCTAATAGCGGTAACAAGTGTCTCTTTTCTCTACGGATAATAGGAGAGGGAGTTATTTGTGGATAATTTTAATCGAGAATAATAATAATAATAATAATAATAATTTTTATTGACACCAAGTAAGGATTACATTATTTATCTTTAAGACATTTGAACAGTTATAACTCATTTATACAATTTTATACACTAGCGTCTAAACTAGGCCGAGCCTGTATCTTAGACACTAGTCACTTCCAAAGGCACCATTATTTAATTATAAAAGCATACGGCATATTATGATTCACCTAATCTATGTTTTACGTTACAAATTCGTAAATACATTATCACTTTTTTGCGATTACCGTCATACTAACTTATTATGCGTATGAAAGGTTAGACTACTATTTATAGGAACATTTTTAATTTCTTAATTTGTCCAATAAATGATTATTGTTATCACAAGTCAGAGAACTATTTCTTTTGGTGATAGGTTACAATGAAGTATTGCAAAGATATATGATATAAAATTTTAGTAATTCTATAGGTATTTAACAAAAACTTATGCAATGTACAGTGAACAGTCAATACATATTATATAATTATTTAATTCATGGTTTTTGCAAAGGTTTTTTTTAATTACATTTAGATTTAATTAAATATAGTTATATAAATAGCTATATAAGTGAAAATTTTTAATTATTATAGATAAAGTACTTTTAGTAGAATTTAGAATTTAGAATTAAGAATAGATTTAAGAATCTAAGGATTACCGTAGTCACGTGCTATAAATTACTCTGTGGACTTATTACTCGTATACTTCCACTATTAAAAGTAAAGGTCAGGTGTCAGATATACAGATTACCTCAACTACTTTCCTACTTGGTAGAGCAACGCTGCAATGCATTACGACTGTATCACAAATGGATCGGCTCCAACAGCAATAGTAGAATAATACTGCTCTGTTTTGTGTGCTGAGTGTAGATTGAAAAAGTTTGAATTCCACAGATGTTCAGGTGTCCTGTGATAAATCAGCTAGTCTCACTTTAATAAAACATAAAAGAAAGAGTTTCTGAGCCGAATTCATGGCAAGCAAATTATAGGCAAGTTAACAGAAAGCAATTGGATCGCTTCAGATGTGCAAAGCTGAACCGAAATCGGGAAGTTTGTGACCACGCATAATAAAAATAGGGAAATTATCTGTAAGGTCTGGAAAATATATTATTTCTAAATAAATATATAGATATCTTATAGATAGTTATCTTATATATGAATTCTAGGCCATAGAAATCTTACTAGCACTTTTCTTACTAAAGAAAATCAATAACATTCATATATACTCTCCGTTTATTACACAATAATGCTAAATACAAATTCCTTGTGGAATCGACTACCAACAGAGATTTTGCCGGATCGATTCGACTTAAAAGAGAGAGAGAAAAGAGCCTCCTCCGTTTTAAAAGGCCGGCAACGCATCTGGAATTCCCCTGTAGTTATTCATGGGCGGCGGTAATCACTTACTGTTAGGTGAACCGTATGCTCGTTTGCTACCTCTCCTATATAAAGTTCTATGTGGAAACAGAAACACCTTTATGTGTAGTATAGCCATATTATAACTACATAATGAGGTAGTACCAATAAGTCGGCTCGACCAAGGAAGGACCACGCCCTCATAGAATACCAGCGTGAAATAGCAGTTTATTGCTACTGTTTCGTAAGAAACCGGAGATCCTTTTTACTGGAAACTAGACACTTAATTTTAATCCTCGGAGGGTCCAAATATGTAGGTGTGATTCTTAGTCGAAGATAGATTTATCAAGTGGATTGGTTGCTCGTTTGACACCCTTATTATATAAAAAAAAACCTTTTATGTTCATTCTCATTGCGGTAATTTTTATTTACCCGTGATAAAAAATATCCCATGACCACGCATTTTTTCAAAGATGGTCTACTTTTGTTAATTTCATTCATATGTGAGAAACAAATATTCAGTTTTACAAACTTTGAAATTAGGTCATAGATGTATTGGCAATTTATTGGCAATTGTTCCATAATTTTGAAATCATAATATTAATTTCCCGTGTAGTGGGGATTCACCTCATGTTTAATCTCGTGAGTGTCTTAGGAGTCCGCCATTGGGAAACCTCAGAAAGATCTCATGGTATCTGATAATGGCGGTATTAACATTTCGTTTAAGCCACCGCCGGACTTGACTTCAAATTGCTTCAAATATGAAAGTGATGGAGACGCAGATGGACATAGTGTCATCGTCACTGAAAAGTTGCTTTTTAAATATAAATTTATCGCTTTGTAGTGCCTGATAGCTGTATCTTTTATCTAATTTTTTCCTTTTTTTAATTCTTCAACATTTTTGTATAATCCGTAGTTTCGTTTATCTATTACCAATTCAACTCATATTAAATATTACTAAAATTACATAAAGAAAAATTAATTTAAAAACTTCACACTTTTCTACTACAACTCGTGTCCTAATTATGTGCATTACTTTTAATGGATAATAAAACATTGTTACTATAACATAATTTTATTCGTCAATACCTTGGAATCTTACAATGTACTGAAATATTCAGCAAACTTAACTCTTATTTGTAATGGAGTTAGGGAGGTTCCTTTTGCAACTGGAGGCAGATTAAAAAGTGCCCTATAAGAATCGTTCCTCTTCTCTCTCTAGGCCCATCTACCCATTTATTATTTCTATAAGAATCTGGAAGTCATATGAATCTACTTTGGATCAGAAATAATTTTAAAAAGATTGACGATATAACAAAAGCCAGCTCTTGACTCAAGTGCCCTCACAAACGTTTTGTTACATATTTCAGACAATTTTACTTGAAATGATAAAAAAGTAAAGTTGAGCTTCAGCTTATATACATCTCATTGCGGGGCTCCATCCCAATTCCAATAGGGTTTTAGGGCAAAGAAACGTCCAGCGCGCCAATACGTGTTGGCGGACCTCACATGTCTTCGAAATATTGTTTGATTATTCAGAAACATGAAAATTTCCTCACGATGTTTTCTTACGTCCAATGTTTTCGTTACAAGGACGTAGTATTTTTTATTATTTTTATCATTTTGTTAATTATATTTAAAAATCACACAACTAAATTAAATTCTGTAATTAAAAGCAGTTAGGTATATATAATAATAACCTCCTCCAGACCGAATTTCGGTCACGGCGGCCAGCCTCAACGGAGACTAGCCATTGGCGCAGGACGGGATCATAGTGACCGAGTATATGCGCATTGCGCAAGCACAGATGCACTCTCTATTCCCTCACTGTCATAATCCGACGGGCCAGTAAACCGACGCGACCGGAGGCAGATCAGGCGCAGGACCAACGGCTTTACTCGCTTTCCGAGGCACGGGGGTGAGACACCGTCAAGTTTTTGACTCTGGGCAGCTACAGAAAATTTCTTGAAGGAAAAACTCAATAATTGATTTTTCGGGCCAACCCGGGATTTGAACCTAGAACCTCATGATTAGCAGTCGCACTACTACAACCACTAGACCAACAAAGCAGTCCACGTATATATAACAGAGGTATGAAATCCCAAAAAATAGTCGTCCATTCTGTGAGCCATCTTTGTGATAAATGTGAGTGCAAATGTTTGAAAACAAGTATAGCAAATGTATATGCGTTTCCGTTTACGCTCAAAAACGTTAATCAAAATTTTAAAATAGTTTGTTAAAAATTTGCTCACGTGTCTAGTGCCAGGGTTATACTAGACGTAGAATATGTCGGGAAGCAGCTTAAATGTTGTGAGAAGCTTGGAACATCGATCGCCAATCCACTTGCTAAACGTGGCGATACAGACGAATCCTTCGTAACGGGAGTTCATATCCAGCAGTGACCTGTTATAAGCTGATGAATAAGATTACATAGATTCTGATTTAAAAGTTCCGATAGTAATGTAATAAATATAGAAATTAAATTTATACGGGGTAGGGCCACGCTTCAGATATATTATGGTTGTAGCATAAATAGGTCTGCTCGGCCTGGGTAGGACCACGCTCTCACAGAATATCAACGTAAAATAGCAGCTTAATGCTGCTGTGTTTCGTATAGTGAGTGTAGAGAACCGGGGACCTATTTTAATGGAAACGAGGCACTTCATTTTTCAGGTTTCAGGGGTGAAAACACGTCAACATTTTGATTATTAATTGATATTAAATGTGGATGTATATGGGCCACAGCAACCACTTACCATCAGGTGAACTGTGTGCTCGTTTGTTACCCTTATTCTATAAAAAAAAAACATGGCCGATTCGCAGTCTTCCAATTCTATAGCTTCTAAAAAAAGAAAATGGCTTTATATGAAACTCTATAATCTATTACAAATCAAAATAAAAAGCAGCTTTAATTGTTTATTTAATGTACGTAGAACTACCCAATACAAATTAGCCGTAGTTATAAAACAACACTGAAATCCTTTGGGAAATCAACTTAAAACTAGTGACGGGTACGCTATCTCACTTACTTGATAATAATATTATTGCAGGAAAAGTATACAACGTACCTTTATACTATTGCTTTTATAATAATATTTAAATAATAGTTAGGTTTCTGCGTCATAAAATATATATATATATATATATATATATATATATATATATATATATATATATATATATAGCAATGCGGTAGGGAAGAACGATTAAACGAAGTTAGTAGGGCAGCTATCAACTAGATTAGATGTGGTAGAGCCATGTTACAGCTATATTATGGTTGTAGCACGAATGGGTCGGCTCGACCGGGGAAGGACCACGCTCTCACAGAATACCAGCGTAAAATAGCAGCTTAATACTGATGTGTTTCGTATGGTGAGTGTAGAGATCCAGAGACCCTTTTTTACTGGAAACGAGGCATTCCATTTTAGTCCTCAGGGATGACAACGCATCTGCGTTTTGATTCTTAATCGAGGATAAATATAAATGTCTATGAACCGCAGCATCCAATTACCATCAAGTGGACTGTGTGCTCGTTTGTCAACTTTAATTCCTTTCATACGTGGTAGAGCCACGCTGCAGCCATATTATGGTTGTAGCATGAAAGGGTCGGCTCGACCGGGGAAGAACCACGCTCTCACAGAATACCAGGGTAAAATGGCAGCTTAATACTGCTGTATTTCTTATCATAAATGTAGATATTTAAAATGTAGATGCATTATCACCCCCGAAAACTAATATAAAATGGTCTTCTGTTGTTACCCTTGCCATTTGAAACAGCAGTATAAGGCTGCTATCTGACACTTGTACTCTGTGAAAGCGCGGTGCTTCCCCAATCGAGCCAACCCATTCGTGCTGCTACAACAATATAGTTGCAGCGTGTCTCAACCGTGTTAAAAACATATTTATATATACCAGATATAAATAACTAGACCAGTGAGGGCAGCAGTGCTAAAAATGTGGGACGTCTGGTACTGCTGTTATCAATAAGCCTGCCAAGCATAAGAATTAAGGCAAATCCTCTCAAGAACAGGACGGTCCCATTTTTAACAGTTTACTTTAACGGGCTGTTCAATAAGACAATGAGAAGAAGACTTGTTCGACGGTGAAGAAAACCATTGTGAGTCCTTGTAGAAGACATCTGAAGTCCGCCAACACGTACTAGAGCAGCTTTGTGGACTTACCATCACCCTTACAAATCAAAGGAGACCTTTCCTCAGCTGTAGTTCATACACACTGGCTGACTATTTATCGAAAGAGATAAAAGATAAGACTAGGCATAGATAGGAATTTTTTTAAGTAAAATTTTTAATATTGAAAAAATAAAAATGCTATTTTTTATGCGCGGTAAGTGAATAGATTATCAATGAATTTATAACGCCTTTGACCTTAAACCAGCCTCTAGATAAAAAGTTTGAAACAAGTACTATTTATTGATAGATCACTTTTAAATGTCCATGAAAAAACAATAAAATTTAACTATAATCTTCATCATACTAGCTGAACCCGGCAGACATTGTCCTGCCTGTTAATATCATAGGTTGTGTTCAGCAATATTTTCATTTTAGCGGATGCCCTTTTATTTATTAATTGCTGCGCTATATTGAAAAAAAAAGCAAATAAAATAATTTATTTTATTTTGTTAGTTTCGAACTACTTTTAATTTATTAATATAAACCTTTTACAAACTTTTTTGTAATAATAATAATAATAATTATTACGTGAAGAAGATAACATAAGAAAAATACATATATACCAATTTTCGTGGTGATCGACCAAATAGATTTTGAGTTAAACTATTTCATATATCCAAACATGCTCTTTTATATGTATAGACTATAGTAACAATTTGTACATACTACTTCACAAGTCGCAAATTACACCCTATTTTTTTGTCATCAAAAGGGCAACCGGTATAGGTTATAACAATATATGGCGGACCTTAGTAACATTATTTAATCTGTGACTTAGTGCCTATAAAACATTATTTCTCAATTACGATTATTACCTACACCATCAGGTTGAAGAAGATGCTAAAAACATAGTAATGCATAACATAGTAAACATAATATTTTGTTTAATAACACGCTCTAAAATTATAAAATTTAATGAAGTTTAAATCTGTAACTAAAATTTTAATAGCAAATATTTATATATTTGCTATTAAAATTTTAAACATTTTAGTGCAATAATTTTAACATTTTAGTGCAATAATTTTAATCGGAGAATTTCTGATATTACATCTGCGTTGGAGCGAGCTGTGTGAATATTAAAGACGTCAATTAAATCGAGATGCAACGCGTTAAATCTAAACCGAATTGAAATGCAAAGCAATGTGAAAGGCCATAGCTATTACAAGCTGGAATCGCACAACGTATACAGAAGCTATTGATCTACGACTATACATTGCGGTTGTTGGAACTACGTGAGAACATACGGTTTGAAATCTTTCAAACACATTTGTGTTTTCTATAACATTTGAAAAGGCATAACGATTTCTTATATTTAGGTACGCGAACACTACACATTTAATTAATACTAGGTTTTACGGATTTTATCGCGTATATTTAACTTTTTAAATACCCGACGTTTCGAGCACTTTACAACACTCATGGTCAGGGGGGGGGGGGTACTGAGATATTCAACGACCAGATGTAATAGTTAACCGCAAATTTAACTTTTGTTCCGATCTACACAGTATGAACTTATGGTATCTTGAAGTCTGTATGCTTGGGTTGGGATTTAATTTTATTAATTATAGAATCCCAAGCAGATGGTAGCACCCAGCCATCTTCTCTTTTTAAATTAGGATGTTTTTTGATTTCAATAACCTCGCGAATCATCCTTAGAAGGAATCGTTATTCTTTAGCGAGGATTTATATTGTGTGAACCATGAATATGAATCAATCTTTTAAGTCGTTCCATAAGTCGATCACTAACAGGCGCACCAACGAAATATAAAGACTGGATTATACGTCCACTTTGCTTAAATTAGAATTTATTATTTTATTAATTGTTAGTAGTTCTTAAGGCTATGAAGGAATGAAGGTATTTAAGTTTGTAAAGTTGGTGTAATTTTCAAATCAAACTGAGAAATTATTTGTATATTTATATATTGAATATATATATATATATATATATATATATATATATATATATATATATATATATATATATATATATATATATCATTACAGCCCTTCACGAAACCACTGCTGCATATAGGCCTCCCCCAAGGAATGCCACAAAGAACGATCCTGATTCCTGAGCCACCTGCATCCATCGACATTCCTGCAGGTCTTACCAGGCCGTCACTCTATTTAGTGAGGGATCGCCCTACACTATGCCTACCGATACGAGACTGACGCTCCAGAACCTATTTTCCCCATCCGTTGTCGGTTTTTTGAGCTATATGGCCGGCCGATTGCCACTTCAGTTTACTAATCCATTGGCATGTCGGTCACTCTGGTTCTACTGCGGATATCCTCATTTCTAAGTTCATCACGCAGAGAAATCCCGAACATAGCCCTCTCCACAGCTTGCTGATCGACCTTGAGCGTCCTCATACGGCCAGCAATGAAGAACTGCGTCTCAGATCCATAAGTCATCTGGTGTTTTTCAATGCTGCCTAGCCAAGTTGAATCCGTCTATTAACCTCTTGGTCTAAGTTGGACTTACCTAGTCGGACTATTTGTCCCAGGTTAACGTACTCCTCAACAACTTTGAGCTTTGTGCTCTCAGCAACAACCGGCATAGGTGTGACATGCATAGGATCTTTGTTTTGTCCATGTACATCTTAACACCTATCCATTGGGTGACACTATTGAGGTCATTAAGCATAGTGCTTACGGTCCTCAAAGATTCTGCCATAAGGACTATATCGTCGGCAAATCGAAGGTGAGCGATGTACTCGCCATTGATGTTAATATCGTATCCTTTCTAGACCACGTCGAAACGTCTTCCAATTCAGCGGTGAAGAGTTTCGGGGATATAACGTCACCCTGTTTTACACCTCTCTGCAGTTGGATAGGTTTCGTACTCTGGTTCTGTATTCGGTTAGCCATCGTAGCCCTACTGTAACGCTTCAGCACTTCGATATACCAACAGTAAACTTGGAACCGCTGAAGGTACTATAGCACCGCCCAAATTTCGACGGAATCGAAGGTTTTTTATCGTCCACATACGCAAGGCGAAATGGCAGATTGTACTCTTCGGTCTTCTGTACAATCTGCCGCAGGGTATTTGGTCTATGGTACTGAAGCCTTTTCAGAAACCGGCTTGTTCGGGAGGCTGGAAGTCGTCGAGTCTGCGTGCGACACGATTCGTAATGACTCTCGAAAATTATATATAATATGTTTATTATAAGTAAGAATGGTCTCAGGTACTCTACTCTACTTTTTTCTACAACTAATTTGACTGATTTTAATTCTTAATCTTATAAATGTTGATGTTTATGCACCACCGCAACCACTTACTAGGTGGGCTGTGTGTTCGCTAGTAACTCTTTTTTTCTACAAAAAAATCTGGTACTCACGTCATGAAACACAGCAACCTTAAACTGCTATTTTACGGTATGGTATTTTGTGAGAGCGTGGCCTTTTTTCGGTCGAGCTGACCCATTTGTGCTTCAGATATAATATAAAGTAACGCCTGATTTTATTAATTATGTAATAGTTTATTTATTCCTCTTGCCTGATCTTTCTCCCGGTCGTGTCGGTTTACCGTCCCATCGGATTACGAGAGTGAGGGAATATAGAGTGCATCTGTGCTTGCGCATACACTTGCGTACATGTTGTCCTGCGCCGATGGTTAGCCTGCATTGAGGCAGGCCGCCGTGGCCGAAATTCGGTCTGGAGGACATTATTACTATAATTATTTATTCCTTACAAAATGTACGGATAAAATTTATAAGCGTACGTTCTCCCCTTTGATATCCTCCGACTGGTAGACCGCAGTGCCGTGTAAACATTTCCGGCTCCACTGAAATTACACTTGACAAGTTGTGTTATAGCAGAGAGGTGACACTATAGTGTGAGATAAATTTACTAAGCTAATACCTACCTACAAATGAAAAGGATTAAGTCATTCATTTATTCAATAATTAGGCCCGGTTTACATTTTGAGAAGTGACAAGTGCCAGTGGCAAGTGCATCTGACAAAGGACAAGTGCTAAGTACGTGTGAATAGGCAGTGGCAAGTGATAAGTGTGAATAAAATACGTACTTGTCACTTCTCACTTGCCACTTCTCACTTTACACTCACATTTGTCACTTCTCAAAATGTAAATCCGGCCTTTCTATTAAAAGTCCATTGCTGTACATAGCCTTCTTCATGTGTTGCTTCATAGAGAAGATATTTGTCGTAGTTGCCACTATTGGCAATCCGGTTGCTAATCATATTTTTTACTCATTTTGAGTTGTCATCACGGGGATGCTGCAATTTATAACAAATAATAAGCTAGTACCTAGGACCTCATGATCGGCAGTCACACTACTACAACCACTAGACCGGAATCCCGGATCGCGCCAAAAAATAAATTATTGAGTTTTTCCGTCAAGAAATTCTCAGTAGTTGCCTGGGGTGAGGAAGTTGACGGTGTCTCACCCCCGTGCCTCGGAAAGCACGTGAAGCCGTTGGTCCTGCTCCTGATCTTTCTCTTGTCGTGTCGGATTATATGAGTGAGGGAATAGAGAGTGCAGCTGTGCTTGCGCAAACGCTTGGAAAGTAAGTATAATTCTGTCCTGCGCCGATGGCTAGTCTCTGTTGAAGCTGGCCGCCGTGACCGAAATTCGGTCTGGAGTACATAATATATAATATATGATAATAAGCTAATATATAATATTAAGCTAGTGCGTAACTACAATCCTATTTTTTGGTACGTGCGATTATATAATTGGGTATATTTTATTCACATTGTGCTTTAATTGTGAAGAACTTAGAGCCCATATCGTTAAAGTTTAAGCCGTTTGTTAAACTTACTAACTCAAAATGTACTGGCGTACGGATGTGCACTGCATCATGTAAACCTGTGGGTGGCATAGAGCACGTAGCCTTGAGCTATCATGTTTCTTTACTGTTACATACTTAATTGTAAGGTATAAAGTGTTGCCGCCTTGCGGTGTCGACGCAAGATAATCTATCACCCATTTCGTCTCATGGCTTTTTTATAGAATGTGGTAACAAACGAGCACACAATCCACATAATGGTAAGTGGATGCTGTGGCCCATAGACATTTACGTCTATTCTCGATTAAGAATCAAATGCAGATGCGTTATCGCCCGTGAGGACTAAGATGGAATGCTTTGTTTCCAGTAAAAATAGTCTCCGGCTATTGTACGAGGTGACTGTAGGAAATATCAGAAAAAATCTTATGGCTTTCGACACATGGTGGTGTCTCTACCCCGTTTGATACGTAGTATACCAAAACCGGTGAAGTCTTGCACCTCCAAACCTCCAACGCTGCTCTCGTGTCCTTATAGTTCACATTATTACGGTAAGCAGCACAGAACGTGCGAGTCCTGCAAACACCAATATGCTTGCTAAGAGGGGTATAGGTGGTGGTAAACGACCATGCTCAGCAGTGGATTGTTACGAGCTGACGTCAATGGTTGTGCTAGGACTGCTTTTTATAGCATTGGATGACAAACGAGTGCACAGTTCACTTGATGGTGAGTGAATATTGTGGCCCATAGACATTCGAATATATCTTCAACTAAGAATCAAAATGCAAACGCGTGTTCACCCCTGAGGACTAAGTGGGAATGCCTCGAATCCAGTAAAAAGGGTCACCGGTTCTCTTCACTCACTATACACAACATAGCAGCATTAAGCTGCTATTTTAGGCTGATATTGTGTGAGAGCGTGGTCCTTCCCCGGTCGAGCCGACCCATTCGTGCTACAACTACAATATAGCTGTAGCATAGCTCTACCACTGTTTTACGACAGTAGTCGTATGGTGGATTTGAAGCCATGAATTTTGTATTTCGCTTATCGAGCCCCTGAAGTTTAGGTTACTGTTGATTTAGTTTACTTTTATTAGGTTAATGACATCGGAATAGACTGACTTAGTCTCAAATTTCTTTACTTTGTATATTCAGAACTTGAGATTCAAGTCTTTAAACTTTTCTCATTTATTTTATATTTTCAGATCAACAAAGTAACGTTTGCTCCATTAGTAGTATCAACTTTATTCATTCTCCTGACGTCATTGTTGGCCCACTGCGCAAGAAGAGCTGTTCAGAAATTAGTTAAGGAGCCCTTTGTGAAACTTCTCTTTGAAGAGGCTATTGCAGCAGCGGAACTATGCGGGTGTTGTTTTGAACTCATTATCAGTAAGGATTTGTAATTATAAACGGCATCGTACTTATAAGCAAAACTATCTCTTCAAATTCTTCGCTTTTAAACTCCATTGAACGATTCCCTAACTACTCTAAGTATAATGTTGAGTTTGACTTTCATTCTGTTAACATTAGAAGCATTTGAAGACAGTATGACAGAGGTTTGGTTGTCGGTATTGCAGCAAAATAACGAGCAGATGTAGAACGCATTTTAAACATTAAAAATATTTTTTACACGTGGTAGATCCATGCTGATGTTATAAATCGATTGTAGTACGAATGGGTCGGCTCGATCGAGGAGCGACGAAGCTCTTACAAAATGCCAGCGTAAAGTAGCAGCTTTATGCTGCTATGTTTCTATCGGTGAGTGTAAAGATTTGGAGACTCTTTTTACTAGAAACGAGACAATTCATCTTAGTCCTCAGGGATGACAACGTATTTGAATTTTAATTCTCAATCAAGGATAAATATACATGTCAATAGACCACAGTCTCCACTTACTATCAAGTGGACTGTGTGCTTGTTTATCACCCTAATTCTATACAAAAAAACCTTCAGTATTCAATGTTTTTGTATTTTAAGATATACGAGAGACTCTAAACTTAATTCTAGTTATCAGGCTTCCGGGACAAGCATCAATGTAATGTGATTATTGACGCTATCAGTGGAAGCCTAGATTGGAACTGATCAGATCTAAGCCACCTGAATTATTGTCATCGTGGTTTTGAACTAGATCAGTAACATTTTGACCAGTAAACACTTAGTTTTCAATTACTTATAATTTTTATTTTTAATTTATTGTTTCATTTATTTAGAATTCCAACAGCTCTTGTGTATTTACAAGGACAATAATTTATAAAATGGTTATAATAACCAATTGTAGGTTTCCCTATGTAAATTTTAAATGGTATCTCCTTCGTTGTATATTTATCAATAATAATAAGGTTAACAAAGTCAAGCAAGTAAGCTAAGGCAGATGGCAATATGCCAAGAGGTAGATGTATGTGATATTATGTTGCCTTGTGGTGGTGGCGAAAAAGAACAACACTATTTCATCCCAGGGGATTAATTTCTAGAGTTTGATAAATTTTCCTACTAATAAGTGTGCATAAAAATTGTGACTAAATTAGAAAGTATGCTATTTATTTTATTTCTATCTACCATTACAGCCTATAAAAGTCTACTACTGAGCACAAGCTTAACCAATATATTACCTCATGGGTGGGAATTTAACTGAAGTGGCACACTCTTACGTAAAGAAAAGATTTTGCCATAGTTGCCACGTTTGACGGGTTAGTGCTTCTCAACACTGTTTCAGTTTCCTTCTGTCGCCTCTTACAATTCACACTTGACGATATGCGTTCGTGGATGTGGCGGCGCTGTCGTCGCACCACAAGCGAAGCCTAAATCGCGTTATCAAAGTTACGAAGTAAAACAGTATATATAGAATAGCTCCGAACTACCACTTGCAGCGTTTGGCCACTTGCCGGGCAGGACACCTTGCCCGGCGAAATATCTCCTCTTTTCCTTTCCACCCATTCTATAGATATTCTTACATTGCCACTACATGGTCAATTTAGTAGCCTTTGGTCAAATATATTATTTTACTTACATAACATTAAATACATTTTATTCTTTTAGTTGCCGACAACTTTGGTGTAGCTACTTATGCCATTTACTTGTTCGCGCTCACCATCTGGTGGTCATTGAATTGGGGAGATGCAACTGCTTGCCCTTATACTCACATAGAGGATGTCATTGAAGGTGAGTCATTGTATTGTGCCTTGTTTCGTGTATTACCATATGTGGGCGGCGTAAGAGAAATTGTCACCCCATGTTGTTCCGTGGTTGTGAACGGGGACTAAGTGATAGAGACACGCTGCAGCTATATTAGATAGAGGAATTCTATCTTAGTCCTCAGAAGTGGTGTTTTGATTCATAATCGAGGATAGATGTAGATGTCAACGAGCCACAGCATCCACTTACCATCATATGGGCTGTGTGCTCGCTTGTTACACTCATTCTTTAAAAAAAGATATGAGCGATCAAAAAATTGTCAAACCATATGATAGCAGAATGTAATAGTGGTATGCTATCTATATGGTATATTTGAGATGTGAACGGCCATACTGGCGGCTGTGAACTATGAGGCCCTAACTCTTACGGGCAAGTAAAATGAGGAAAAGGAGTCATCACAGGGTACTAATTTCAACTTCCAGCTCTTAACTTGGTTTATGTACAACATTTAAAGAAAACGCTGTTTGTACATGTAATCCCTTTTAGAGAGTAACTAAAAATATTAACACGCAAAAATATAATAAAATATAAGAAAATGAGTGAAATTACATGAAAATAAATACTATACTGCCGCATGTTTAAAGATGCAGTGTACGACTGTGTCTTGTAAATTAAAATTTGGGACGTTTGTAAATTTTTGGTAATATTACAGTACCTATATGCCTTATTCGGATCGAACTAGGTTTTCTTTACACATTGTACTCCTACCCGCTTTCCCCGAGTGGTAAAGATAAATGAATCTTTTGAGTGATGACTTTTAATATTTTAATCATCATCATCATTACAGCCCTTTTTAAGTTCACTGCTAAACAAAGGCCTCTTCCAAGGAATGCCTCAAAACACGATCTGTACTCTCGTACAAATACACTTCACTTTACTACAGCACTTCGACTACCGACATTCAACTTGGCACCGCTGAAAGGACTGAAATTTGTATTATTCATGTAAATGTAGTTTTTATGTTATTACGTAACAAGTGTTTTGTTGTAAAACTGAATTATGCTGGACTAGTGTTCAGAATTTCTATTTGGGTTATTTATTGCGGAGACCATCAGGTTATATTGTCGTAGAAAATCAATCGATCTGCGTATTTCTTAATATTTTATGTCGATAACAAAAGGAAGGAAGAACATTTTCTGATATAGAATGTACTATTTCTTGCTTCTAAATTTTGATCCAAATTAATACCTATCGCTATTAACTGACTTAAAAAATATGAAAGTTATCCTTTTGAGCTTATGTTCTTTTCTAATTCCTATTATATATGTAGCGATTTAGATGTTTTTTTATATTAATTGATAGAGTATTTTCCAGTATATAGTACATTTTAATCAGCGCGGATGATAATCGAGGTCTGTTTATATTTTTAAATAACAGAATTTGTTCTTAAAACTTTTTATCACAGACGAGTCTTGAAAAGATATAAAATTATGTACGATAAGAGACACTTTATTACGTAATTGTTATGAATCCGTAGAATTAGTTTATGCGGCAGACCTAAACTGCATCTATGTATATTATGGTTGTAGTACGAATGGGTTCAGCTCGACCGGAAAGGGCCACGCTCTCACAGAATACCCATATGGAATAGCAGCTGAATGCTGCTACGTTTCGTATTATGTATGTAGTGAACTGGAGATCCTTTTTACTGGGAACGAATTCCTCTTATCTTATCCTTATCTTATTCCTCAGTGTGACAACGCATCTGTAAATATTTTTTTCTTAATTGAGGATAGACGTCTATGGACTTATCATACTCGTCATTCACTTGCCATGAAGCGGACTGTGTGCTCGCTTGTCACCCTTTTTCTATAAAAAAGAAGTGTATGGATTACAAATATTTCCTCATTTTACAAATTGTTTGAAAGAGCAAATTTATCAGGCAAAGGTGATATACGAAAGTCGTTGCTGAAGATTTGGGCGGAGTTGACTGGTGGTCTACTCGTCTTCAAATACGTCCAGATGTACTGGGCTTTGGAAATATCGGAAACGCACAAAGATAAGGCATTTGAAGACTGCACAGCGGATTTGCAGGTAAATAATGTGTATATTCTTAAATTATACTAATTTTACGTTTTCACCACTTTTTATTCTAACTTTTAATAAAATTTTAATTGTGACGTTATGTATAAACCCTTCCAAATTTTTACAGTCTTAACTGGTTCATGTATATCCTTGTTCATAATTTTGTTATAGGTAATGCTTGCATGTCTATTTGCGAAATTCTGTAATTTAAACAAAAAAAAATGTCGGCATCTCTTAAATTTCTATCCTATTTAAAGCAAATACCTGTTACACATATATGAGATAGACATTATTATATTGCTTTACCGGATCCAGATGGATTATCTATTTCAATAATCTTAAGGAATTTGGGTGACAGACTATTAAAAGTATCTATCAAATACATTATAGCGCTTCCCTGGATACCTGTAATTGACTCCAAGCAAAGAAGATCATAAATGTGCAGTCACTATAGATTGAGATAGAATGCCTTATAAACTTTTATCATAGCTTAATTTTTATTATACGAGGGTGGATTGAAAAGTACTCGGCCTAACCAAGAAAATAAACACATACTAAATCAGTTATATTTTTATTTTTCTACATAATCACCATCAAGTTCAATACACTTTTGCCACCTCCCCTTCCAAGCATTACTTCCAAGCATTAGACCGTTGAAAAAAAATGATTCTTCCTTAGAGTCAAAATATGCGTCTACAGCTGCTTTGAGCTCGTCGTTTGTCGAAAATCTTTGACCTCCCAAGTGCTTTTTTAGGTTAGGGAACAGAAAGAAGTCTGATGGTGCCAGATCAGGTGAATACGGCGGATGCGGTAACAGTTCAAAACCACAGTTGTGAATTTCAGCCATTGACTGTACTGACGTGGGAACACGGGCGTTATCTTGATGAAACAGGACTTTTCTTCTGAGCATTCCTCGACGTTTTTCTTTTATTTCCTCTCGTAAACAAGGTAGTAAGGTGCAGTAGTAATCAGAGTTTATAGTCTGACCCCTTTCAAGATAATCAATCATAATCACACCTTTCGAGTCCCAGAATACTGAAGCCATCACCTTATTTGCCGACAAAATCGACTTAGCCTTTTTAGGGGGTGGTGAACCAGGTCTTCTCCACTGTTTTGATTGTTGTTTTGTTTCCGGTGTACAGTAATGAACCCATGTTTCGTCCATAGTAACAAAACGATTCAAAAAATCATCTGCATCGGCTTCAAATAACTCCAAACAGTCGCGTGAAATAGTCAATCGCGTCCTTTTTTGTTCAACTGAAAGCAGTCGCGGAACCCACCTCGCAGACACCTTGTGGAAACCCAACTCGTTGACAATGATGTTTTGAGTTCGTTCATAAGAGATGCCTATAATCTCGGCTATCTCTCTAATTTTTAATCTGCGGTCTCCCATTATTAAATCAAGTACTTTTTTTAATATTTTCGTCAGTAGTTGACGTCGAAGGCCTTCCAGAGCGGGGTTCATCTTTCACACTCCTCTACCACGCTTAAATTCTGATATCCATTTTTTGACGGATGAATATGACAGAGCACAATCGCCTAATGTACTGACCATGTCATCATGGATGGCTTTTAATGATAGCCCCTTCTTATGGAGGTAATTAATGACGGCACGCTGCTCGATTTGCTCCATTCGCGGAAATTATGTCCGATTACTTTGTTAATAAATTTATAAAATCACAACTAATTATCGCACACGTTTCGAACTTCACACAATGAACTAGTCTGAACTGAACTAAATAATGTGGGTAGATTTGATTTTTAGAATTGAATGGATCTGTGTTAGGCCGAGTACTTTTCAATCCACCTAGGTAATTACTGAATCTCAGAAACTTTCAGTCAATTGACAAATACAAGATATCAGATATAGTAAATATATTTTATGTCAAGTTTATTTCTAAGTGTGTCAGCCCTAACGGAATGCTGTTTTATGTTATGTCGACTTTTGAACTTAGTGTAATTATATACATACGTATGTTTGAAGTACAAAGAAAGAGAGAGAAAGAGTAATTGTCAGTAATTGTAGACTTGTATACATAAAGTAACAGTGTCAATAAATGTATTCTTGTGATTTTTGACATAAGTATTAATCTTAATAATTAAAAAAATATATAGTTAAATAAATTTTCCGACTGTTGAATGTTTTGTTTAGTTCGTATATATTATAAATACACATAATCACACGGTGTAGATGCATGGGAACATTTAACAGACGAATTAACTGTAAGACAAAGTAATATACGAAGTAACTGAAAATTTGTTTGTTAAGTGATATAAATATAATTATTTTAACGTTTGTTTACTATACCATTAAAATTCTAGTAGTATATGTCAGTTTTTGCACCACCAAAAATAGATCGGCATTTTAAAGTGATCCGATCAAGATAACGGGTGCTAAATAGATTTTGTCCTTTCCAGACAAGGCTGCATTTCTATAGATGCAAGTTCTAGAGTCCGTTAGGGCACATGCATACAACAATTTGCTATGCACTTACGATAAGAATAGAACTGAAACACTGGCATTTTTACTTCGTATTGACCATTAACTGGCATTAACTTCAAGTTGGTGTTTTTTCTCTTTATAATACAAAAAGAGAACTCCGAATTTAGTTAAACCTGACAAGCATTTTGATGTAGCACTAATTTAGAATAGCGTTGGCGTGTCATAAAGGTACCATGAAAATTTAAATTGAGCCAGTTTATTCTTCTTATTTTTAAACGTAATGGAACTAATTTATTTTTAAATTATAATACATTTATGCTCGGTACACGTTGATTTGTAAAACTAGCCTGTTATTTCCTTTATACTTTGCCTGGTTATAAAAGAACATATAGTAAATTCACAATTGTAATCTTAGCAACGTTTCGTTATGGTATTATCCATTAATATATTAGCTGATTCAATCAATTATTTTGATACTGGTTTATGGTTTCAGGTTCCAGTTATATATGGAGCTATTGTGGAAGGAGTAGCTACATGCGTGTGTCGGCTTGCATCAAGATCTCTCGGTGATTTGAATCCACGATTCGCAACGGCTATAGATTCGTTCATTGGAACTTCACTTGTTGTTGCTGGTAATTCTACCTTCTATTTATTTGTAACGTCTGAGATTGAATGTGCAATTTATTTTTTCACTCATTCTAACCCACCCACATACTGAGTTCTCACTCACGCATTCGTGTTCCAGGGGTCCTCGCTAGGCACGCGGTATACGTCTACCGCTATCAAGACAATAGTGCCAATTCGGACCTAAGCGTATCCATCTTTTGCAAAATACATTTAGGAAAAGGTACATTAATGTAGTGAAACGATTTAGTGTTCACTAACAAAGTTGTCATATTTAACGTTAAAGCGATGCATGTTAGGACATGTTATGCGGTTTTATTTTTCATATTTCATGTTTTTTGTCCTACGATGTTCCGTTATTTAGAAAACATGCTTACAATAATAACTAAGAAGTCATAAGTTAAACATGTCGAAAGAGTTTGAATCTCACGCTTTCTTTTATTATTTTTCTCATCTACATTATTATCAAAAACGTGCAGTTTTGATGTGAATCCCAAGAACGTGAAGGTAGTTGTTATTCCTCGACAATCGATTCGTTCGAATCGATTAATTGATAAATCGATCGTAATTTTGAACTAGTAAATATATAGGTTCAGAAGTATGCTATATGCTATTAATATTTTGGCATTTCGCTGATTTTGCCTCTTGCGACATCTCACGGTACGAAATTGGGTGAGGGTCTCTGTCGTCACGACTAGGCTTAAATATATTCAATTAAACAAAAATACGATATCATAAGTGCATTTTAATCGTAGGTAATAAAACACAGACCCTTTTTACTGGAAACGAGGCATTCTACCTTAGTCCTCATGGGTGACAACGCATCTGCATTTTGATTCGTAATCGAGGATAGATGTACCCATATAGGAACTTTTACGGGCTGCTGCTGATGATAATGATTAGATACAATATGTTATACAAACAAAACAAGCAAAACAAAAGGAATTTATAGAAGAAATAATAGCACATAATTAAATGCAGTAGTGTTGTTTGTGTTGTCTCAGACGAAAAAATAAACATTATATTTTGATAATTATAGTATACGATATAGTATAAATTTCATCATCATCATCATCATTACAGCCCTTCACAAGTCCACTGCTGAACATAGGCCTCCCTCAAGTAATGCCACAAAGCACGGTCCTGAGCCACCTGCATCCACCGACTTCCTGCATGTCTTACCAGGTCGTCACTCCATCTAGTGGGGGGTCGCCCTACACTACGCCTACCGGTACGAGGCTGCCACTCGAGAACCTTTCTTCGCCATTGGTTATCGGTTCTTCGAGCTATATGGCCGGCCCATTGCCACTTCAGCTTACTAATCCGTTGGGCTATGTCGGTCACTCTGGTTTTACCGCGGATATCCTCATTTTTGAGTCTATCACGCACAGAAACTCCGAGCATCGCCCTCTCCATAGCTCGCTGAGCGACCTTGAGCGTCTTCATACGGCCAGCAGTGAAGGACGACGTCTCAGATCCGTAAGTCATCACTGGCAACACGCACTGGGTACACTTTAGTTTTCAGAGATTGAGGTATACCTGACGAGAAGATGTGTCGTAATTTCACGAACGCTGCCCAGCCGAGTTGAATCCGTCGATTGACCTCTCGGTCGAAGTTGGACTTACCTAGTCGGACTATTTGTCCCAGGTAAACGTACTTGTCAACAACTTCGAGCATGTGCTCCCAACAACTACCGGCATAGGAGTGACATGGACATTAAACATGATCTTTGTTTTGTCCATGTTCATCTTAAGACCTATCCGTTGAGGTCATTGAGTATAGTGCTAAGGTCCTCCAGCGATTCTGCCATAAGGACTATATCGTCGGCAAATCGAAGGTGAGTAATGTACTCGCCATTGATGTTAATACCGTATCCTTTCCAGTCCAGTAGCTTGAAAACGTCTTCCAACGCAGCGGTGAAAGTTTCAGGGATATAACGTCACCCTGTCTTACACCTCTCTGCAGTTGGATAGGTTTCGAACTCTGGTTCTGTACTCGGATAGCCATCGTAGCCCTACTGTACAAACACTTCAGCACTTCGATATACCGACAGTCAACTTGGCACCGCTGAAGGGACTCTAGCACCGCCCAAATTTCGTCGGAATCAAAGGCTTTCTCATAGTCCACATACGCCAGGCAAAGTGGCAGATTGTACTCTTCGGTCTTCTGTACAATCTGCCGCAGGGTATGTATGTGGTCTATGGTACTGAAGCCTTTTCGGAAACCGGCTTGTTCGGGAGGCTGAAAGTCGTCGAGTCTGCGTGCGAGACGATTCGTAATGACTCTCGAAAACAGCACGTAGACGCGGCTCAGAAGGGAAATCGGTCTGTAGTTCTTCAAGAGAGCGTTTTCGTTTCCTTTCTTAAAGAACAAGACCACCGCACTTCTGCTCCACGCCTCCAGAGTAGTGCCACCATGGAGGACGGAGTTGAAGAGCTTCTGAAGGACTTCAAGTACCGGTGTTCCACCCGCTTTCAGAAGCTCCGCTGTAATTCCATCCTCGCCTGGGGCCCTGCCGTTTTTAAGGTGCTGGAGAGCCATTCTAATCTGGCTCAGACTGACGTTCGGGATATCATCGGAATAGTGTCGGGTAAGACTTGCTCTTGGATCGTTACTCACACTTGCGTGTGGCTCCAACGATGATGTGTACAGCTGCCCATAGAACCTCTCAATCTCACTCAAAATCACAGGTGTCCCGGAAACGATGCTGCCACACTTCATTTACGTTTCTTCGCAACAGATCTCTGGCAAAGACTTTGGAGCCCTGGTTCCCCGATCGCTTCTTTAATAGGAGCAGTATTAAAGTTGCGTAAGTCAGTTTGTGTTGTTGTCACTGTCTGTTCAGTTGCCTGTATGCTGTCAAATCTTTGACGATTGCAGCCTCATCTCCCGTCTAACAGCCATGAGATTAAGAGTGTGATCGGAGAGTTTTTGTGTTCTTCTGCGGCGGGTCTTGCAGAACTTAGCTCCGACCGCATGGACAGTTTCCACGAGCTTGTCATTCATATCGTCCACTGCATTGCAATCTTCTAGGCACTGGAAGCGGTTACGTAACTCGAGCCGAAAAGTCTCGAGAATCTGGATTAGAGCACGAGGGGGGACGGAGCGTTGACTTCATTAGACGAGACCTCTCCAACTTAACGTTTAGGTTCAGTGTGCCTCTAACCATTCGGTGATCGCTGCCGGTTTTCACCCTTGCGATCACTGAGACATCACTGAACAGTTGGCGTCTGGTCGTCACAATGAAGTCAATCTCATTTTTTGTCGAACCTTCGGGGCTCGACCGGGTCCATTTCCTGTGGGGCCGCTTCTGGAAGAAAGAGTTCATCATAAAGAGTCCCTCTTTCTCCATAAAGTCAGCCAGCTGCTGGCCCCTACGGTTCCGTTGCCCTACTCCAAATTTCCCTATCTTCAGCTCACCGGCTTCTCTTGTGCCTAGTTTTGCGTTGAAGTTTCCCATCAACACCGTGTAGTGGGTTTTGGAGGAATGAATGGCTCTAGAAATATCCTCATACATTTCCTCCACCTCCTCATCGGGATGTGCCGAGGTTGGTGCGTAGACCTGTATGACCTTCAGCGAATACCGTTTGGTGATTCTGAGTATCAGGTACGCGACCCTCGTCGACACACTCCCTATCTTTACAACGTTGTTTACGAGAGACTTGTGGACGATAAATCCGACACCTCTTTGGGACAGATGGTCACCCTCCCGGTGATAAAACAAGTTGCCGGACTCGAGGATTACCGTGTCCTCCCCCTCTCTTCGGACCTCAGATAATCCAATAATATGCCAGCGCAACTTGTCTACCTCTTTTTCCAGCTCCAGTATCTTCTCGTCAGTCCTCAGGGTGCCTGCGTTATACGTTTCCAGGTCGAGTCGTCGTAGCTGGCAACCGAACCTCCACCGAAGATTCTTAGCACCCACTGCTCCGCCGTTGTCATGGCCGCCACCGTAGCCAGGAATAGCGGGGCCGCCGGGGACTGGGGGCCGTTTATTTGCATCGTTGCTCATGGGGGGATATTTGCCATAGTTGCCACGCTTGGCGAGCGGGTTGGCAACCGCAGTTTTTTATTATGTTATTGTTGTTATTAGGAAGATCCTGCTGCCCATCTCCTGCTTCTGTGTCCCTCTGTCGCCTCTTACGACACCCACGGGAAGATATGGGGTAGTGGATATTCTCAACCGCCACTACACGGCTAAGTATAAGTTTATTACAGTTATATTATATCTTTATTATTTTGAACATTCTTTTTAGACTTAAAGTCCATTGCTGAATAAAGGTTCATTGTAGTTAGTTGAAAGATTTTATATATTCGTCATGATTGGTTGCTAAATTGAGGATCCTAATACGAGACGGTTGACCTTCTCTGTTGCTGTTGGATATATGTATAATGGATATATGTACGAGTATGTATGTACGACTTTTGACGGCCATGGACCGAGATAGGCTTATTGTCTTACATCGCCGTCACAATATTACGGATAAAAGTAGAATTTATCATATTTTTTTTATACAATAAGAGTGACAAAAGAGCACACAGTCCACCTGATGGTAAGTGGATGCTGTAGCATATAGACACATCTAGCCTCGATTAAGAGAAAAAAATTTGATGCGTTTTAACGCCTGATGACTAAGATAGAATGCCTCTACGCTTTTTATTTTCCATACCTACTATACGAAAATCAGCAGCATTAAGCTGCTAGACAGTATGCTGGTATTTTGAGCGTGGTCTTTCTTAGATCGCCTCAGATCGTGCTGACTCATTCGTGTTGTTGGAACCATAATCTAGCTGTAGCATGGCTCTATCTACCACTTTACATTTCTTTTTATAGAAGTTGGTGGATGCTGTGGCCCATAGAGATCTACATTTATGCTCGATTGAGAATCAAAACGTAGATTGTCAGCCCTGAGGAATAAGATGCAATGCCTCGTTTCCAGTTTCCGGATCTTTACACTCACTATACGAAATACAGCAATATTAAGCTGCTATTTCACGCTGGTATTCTGTGAGAGCGTGGTCCTTCCCCGGTCGAGCCGACCCATTCGTGCTACAACCATAATATAGCAGCGTGGCTCTACCACGTATAAAAATAGTATTTTATTTAGTAATGGTTTTTTATTTTATTCGAGTCAATTCAAATTTGTTTCGTATTTCCTTTCAGCATTTGATTATTCCGGTGGTTACTTCAACCCGGTGTTGGCTACCTCGTTGAAAGCTGGATGCGTCGGTCATTCACTCCTCGAGCACGCTGTTGTATACTGGGTGGGAGCGTTCTCTGGCTCAATCCTTTCCGTTTACCTCTACAAGTTACCAGTGATTCAGAATTATGTCAGAGGCACCACTGTCGTAAATGGCGACAGCATATGGGCAGACAAAGATGATTAAAACTCATAACAGAAAAGTGAGTCGTCAACAATACTAGTCAAACATCAGGGTTGCAAAAATCGAAAACATATTGTTTTCCTTGGTAAAACAGTTTTAATTGTTTTTGTTAAGAGTTTTTTGTTTTGAGTATTTGTATATTTATTTTTTTGTGATATAGTTATGTTATGAACAAATAATTTATTTTAATATAAAACTAAATATATTACACTATATTCGAATGCTCTAACTGAATTGTGTTTGTACATAAGTGTCATTCGAAAATATAATACGTGCTACGTAAATAATATAATTAATAAATTATAATAATAATAATAAATTTATTTATTTACCAGAAAACACTTAGCCAAAATACAATAAGTTCTGAAACTCCCACACTAGGCATGGCCCGTCTCGTGTCTCGTATATCAATCTCGAATTGTTTTATTTTTTCAAGTCCGTCAAAATTTTATAGCGTACTAGCGAACCGCCCGGCTTCGCACGAATTATTTTTGATTACCGGTATCCGATTATGGATCTAATTTAAATCATCCAGGGACTCAGCCGCGGATTATCCTTAAGGCAAACGAGGCAAGTGCCCAGAGGAGCAGGGTTAGAAAGGGGCGCGGAAGTTTCAAACGAAAATCAATTCGCCTGTTTGATTACTTCTACGTCGCCCTCACTCTCTCATCACATATTTTATTCACGAACACATATTAAGGGTACTCTTGACTATATTAAAAATTATAATTTATAACATATAGCCACTAAAGGGGTGCCGATGGTGCTATCTTGTGGCGCTGTCAACAGTTAATCCGCCTCTGTAGGGATTCAAACAAATACGAACTAAAAAAAATCATAATATCCGTCCAGCCATTAAGGAGTTGAGTGACAAAGACACGTACAGAATAGTTATACTTATATTTAAAGATATACCTTGCGAGAAAAATAAATGACAGCAACAACAACAATGCGCTAGTCGGCAAGTACGACTTGGAAGATTTGAATAAATAATTTATTACTTTGCAACCTTCCGCTAACCAATTGCAATGATGTGTCTTACCTGGATTGAAGAGCACCTCCCGCCCTCCCTCAATTGCATGCACTAACTCCGTCACCACTAGTCCCAGCACCACTACTCCCAACACCACTACTCCCGGCACCACTACTTCCAACACCACTATTCCAGGTAAGACACACCATCGACGACAATACGACACATGTTTCGCCTCTACACGAGGCATCTTCAGGTAATGTAGACTCTACGGCGACTGACCGCTCGGTCCGAGAGTGTCGACTACGATGTACTAAGGTTGGTTCTGCTTGGGGATTAAATCTCGATTTATTCACTCGTGAATAAGCGAGTTGTGTGTAAGTGGATCAATTCTGATAACACGGCATATCTCTTTACGTGGTAGAGTCGTGCTGCAGCTATATATTATGGGTGTAGCATGAATGAGTCGGCTTGACCGGGGAAGGACCCCACTCTTATACCAGCGTAAAATAGTAGCTCAAAGTTGCCGAGTTTCGTATGGTGAGTGTAGAGAGTGTAGAGAACCGGAGACCCTTTTTACTGGAAACGAGACATTTCATCTTACTCCTCAGGAGTGACTACGTATCTGCATTTTCATTCCTAATCTAGGATAAATGTTGCTGTCTATGTGCCGCAGTATCCACTTACCATCATGTGGGCTGAGTGTCGTTAGTCAGCCTTCTATAAATTTTTTTTAATTTATTGTCGACATAACCAACAGTATTTTGTAACATTATAAAGCTAGTCAAGATTCGAAATAAACCCTGGAATTTTTTAAAACTTATAACTAATAATTTTCGATACATTACTTAATACCAAGAGTCGGAAAGGGACGTCCTAGGCGAAAATTTATCGACCAAATTGGCGATTTATTGAAAACGGGCCAAATTAGGAGTACCCTTAACCGACGAGCATGTACGCGTAGGTGTATGGATGTGAAGGAGGCAAGAGAGGTGTGTCAGGATCGTGCAAAATGGAAGTCTGTAGTCTCTGCTTACCCCTCTGGGTGACAGGCGTGAGTGTTTATGTCTTATGTTTATATGTACTTAATACCACTTATTTAATACACGATGTATTCTAACTTAGAACTATACGTGTGAGAGCCTGACTATGACTATCCTAATTCTTAGTCTAGGTCATTAAGCCAAAGAACAGTTATCAGTGTTCACACGAAATACCACTTGTCTTCCACACGCAATTCAGCAAACTACACCCACGCTTACGCTTGAATTATGATGGTATCCGGTGCAGTTCCGGGAATACCGGGATGCATAACTCTTCCCCTCTCAGATTTGAAATTACTGGGCGAAGTTTTCTTAGCCCGATAATTTCGGTACATATATTTTTTACAAAGGGTTACATTTATTAAAACTAAAATTACATATAAAATTAATGTCGCATAACTTATGTCCTTCACATTTATGACACTCTCACTTTGTTCATTTTGTTTACATGTGGTTTAGTGCTGTAGATTGGTTAGGTCCACGTCATCCAGGTTTACTGTTACTGGATTTATTTGATGCATTGCGTAGGACAATTTTTTGTGTAAAATTTTGATAATGTAAAGCCGGTTTAATAAAATTACGACAAAAAAAATTGCTGAAAGCATTGCAAATATCATTATTAATTGAAAGCTGATTATTGTTATATTGCATTATGTTAGGATAAGCTGATTTATTTCCCCCATAATAATTTAGGTATAGTTGTAATATTTATTGAGAATAATTAATGTAAGACGAATAACATTCCCTTTCAAGATTTTTAAATCGCGAACGCAATATAGAAAAAGATTCATAATCATTTAGGTACCCATATTCCTTCCAGTAAGAATAATACTTAGCTTCTTTTTTAATTAATTTTATTAAGGCATTATTACTATACTAAATAGGATAACTGTAAGTATTAGACACAATTTTTTGTGGCACAAAATTAGAGATTGCTGTATTTAATGTTACGTAAAATGTATCAATTACGTATTTTAAATCATTAGATTTTAGATAAGACCAATCGTAATTAGAGAAAAATGTGTTTAGTGTATCATAATCAGGTATCTTAAATGCGTATATTTAAAGTATACAACAACAGTATGAGCATAACTATTTTTAGAAACTATACATGGTTATTACTTATTACGCTTTCATCGCGTACACTTTCTAGTAAGGTACGCTTAAACTTTGAGCGAAAAACTGAACTAGTTCAAACATACATCGAGCATAAACGCGATAGTATTTGTTATTAATGTATGTAGATAGTATTTATATGTTATACAAAATAACACTAATATTATAATTAAACTTATAATTACTTCCTGTTCGCCTTACAATCCCGTGATAAAAATAAAATAAAAGAAAATGTACTATGTAGATTATATAACATATTCTATTGACTAATATTAACCCTTGAAGTTACTCCTGTCGGCGCTGCGGGAAGTGCAGCCCCTTCGCCCTTGCGTAGCAAAGCGGACGGGAGCTGATCCCCCTCAGCGCCTACGGATTTACAAGAAGACTCTAGGGGTAAGGCAGACAAGATTACGTAGAGACAGGGCGTGCTGATTCAGTTTTAGAAACTGTCGAAATAATTCGATCGTGTTTTCGCGATCACCATAAATTTTTCCGGAAATTCGGTTTATCT
Source organism: Parnassius apollo (assembly GCA_907164705.1). Classification (NCBI taxonomy): domain Eukaryota; kingdom Metazoa; phylum Arthropoda; class Insecta; order Lepidoptera; family Papilionidae; genus Parnassius; species Parnassius apollo. The sequence goes on from CAJQZP010000835.1 coordinate 958,962, forward strand.
TATTATTATCCTACGACATGTATAAAGTACACATAATATTTAATTATGACGAGGACTGCCGTAAGGAAGTACAGTCAAATCGACAATTAATTGTATTACTTGTTGAAGGTAATTGGGCATATTATGAAGATAAATAAGATTTAAGTGCCTTTATAATAAAAATACTACTTTTATAATAAAAATAATTTTGTCTCTCACAAAGAACTTCATTATTTTAAGAGTTACCCTTAAATAACCATAAAGTAATAACTACACGATTAGTTGATAACTAATTGTTGCATATTTTTTAATATAATGACATTTACTTAGTAAATTTCTGAGCTTGTATACTTTAGTAATACTTGTTACGCGTTTACATCCCAAATGTATACAATGTCAGAACATGTCGGTTCTAGCCTTGTATAATATCTTAACTAATTTACTGAATCAGCGTTAAAAAGTTTTACGGTGCAGGTAAACATCCTGAAGACGTGTGAAAGCCGCGAAGCATTAGAGTAGAGATGCCGATACACCTTGCTTCAGTGTCCTTATAAAAGACACATGCTTACTGTAGAGTGCTTATTGGCTTAATATATTAATTTGAGCAATTAACTACCCCTTTCCTGAATCTCGAAAAAGAAAACATATAAATAAAACTGGACCTAGTTGTGTATACGAAGGTCCAACCTCTTACCTGTGTCCGCCATCAAATTCCATTGCCTGTGATCCGATCTAGTCTGAAAGGTATACATAGAGAGCAAGTTTAATTACAGGCTGTAATGAATATATATATACATGAATGAATATATATATATATATATATATATATATAAAAAGATAGACACCTATATGCAGGAAGTCGATGGATGCAGGTGGCTCAGTGACCGTGCTTTGTGGCATTACTTGGGGGAGGCCTATTTCAGCAGTGGACTTGTGAAGGGCTGTAATGATATATATATATATATATAAAATAGGCTTGTTATAGGGGCTGATGTTTGCACCCTTATAGGTGACATAGCATTACAAAATACTGTAAAAATTAAGACAGAAAAGTTACAATAGCTTATATGTCGCAAAATATAACGTCTAAAGATAATATACAACTAAGACCATAAAAACATGCATATAACCAAGCGGCAGCTGTAAGGAACATGGATAATAGATTATAATTAAATCATTTACAAATCATTTATAATAGTGATATTTTTCCTTCAATGAATGAATTCCATCTTACTTTTCAGAAGTTTTCATTAATTGTTAAATATTTTTTTATTTCGTGGTCTTTCGCTACTGGCCATATGAGAAAGCTCGAGATCGCTCATGTTGAGTTCTATTGAAAGGGCTATGCTCGGGGTTTCTCTGCCTGATAAACTTAGAAATGAGAATATCTGCAGTAGAATTACATTAACCAACATAGCCCACCGGATTAGTAAGCTGAAGCTGGCAATGTTCCGGTCATATAGCTCGAAAAACCGACACGCAACGGGGATGAAAAGTCCTCGGCCCCTTACTAGATGAAGTAATGACCGGGAGGCCTATGTTCAGTAGTGAACTTGTGTAGGGCTGTAACGTTGATAATGATGATAATTTTTAATTTATAAATATTTCAAGAGAACTCTTTAGATTTTATTATAAAGAATTAAAGCTAAATGAGAAAAACCTTTTCACTGACGAGACGCTAAAGAATTTGGTTAATTAAAAAGTTCTTAAGTTTTAAGTCAAGGTCTCATGGTCGAGTTCAATATTTTAGTGAAATAAAAGGAGTGTGAAAAAGGGTGAGAATAAAAAAAAAAAATGTAAAATGGAATCAGTCAATAACTTTTTATTTAAACAGCCTTTTTAAGGACACAACGAAAAAGAATTATTTATTTTCGGTGTTGACGATATCATTCTTGTACTGTCAGCCAGAATGTATAACCACACTATTCGGTGAGTAACTGAAAACAAGTAGATAGTTACTCTATAAGGTGCTACGGCTTTTTTATCATGAGGAAATCCTCATAGATACCTATCGTTGCAGGGGAGATGAAAATATTATAGATGGAGATATAGATAGATTATGATAGACGGACTGCTACCGGCGAAAACCCCACGGTGTTCATCATCAGCGTATGCGAGGGGTTTTGGGATCGCTCGAAAAGCTCAAAAACATCACAGTAGGTGGACTTTGGAGCGCTTTGCGTTTGAAATTAGCGGGAAGTTGCAGGAACGGCCTGTAGGGTCAATAGTGTTTTATTTATTTATTGTGGCATTGGCTATGTGGCCTTTAGTCAAAAATGCACGTTACAAAATATGAACCGAAACGAAATGAAATAAAACCTGTTAAAACCAAAAAAAAAAAAAAAACACCCCAACCTCCCCCCCCCCCCCCCCCCCCCCCCCGACTCTGTCGTTCACATCAGCAATTTAAATTTGCTTTGTCACTCTTCCCTCGTACATTATTTCTACATTACCAAACCACCGAAGCATTCCTTTCTTAATCCTGGTCACAACATCATCGTGCACACCAAATTTTTCTCTTATCTCGCAATTTCTCACTCTGTCATTTATTTTTCCTTGTCATTTAGCCCTAGCATACTCCTTAAAGACCACATTTCTAAAGCATTTATTCTACTTTCGCGCTTCTTCTGCCACACCCAACTTTCACTACCATACATTAAAGTAGGGATTAATACAGCATTATGAATTACCACACGTGCCTTTTTTGACACATTCTGATTATTCATAATAGAGCCCAATTCTCTCTATTTCCTGCATTCACTAGTACTTATATATCCTTATCATATCTACTGTCTTTGCTAAATAGACATCCCAAATACACAAACTCATCCACTTGCTCAATCAACTCCCCTTCTATTCTAATTTCACATAACGTTTTACTTTATTTATTTATTTAACAGCTTATGTACACACATACTTTGATAGGAAAATGGTAAAAACAAAATTATGTACAAGGGCGCTGCTTATTCCATAAAGAAATTTCTTCCAGCAGGCCTATTGAAGGATAGTTGAAGGAAATAGAAGTAGTCAAAATTTATTAACATATAAAATAAAATACAAATTTACACACATCTACATATATACACATACATACATACATATATATATATATATATTATAAATATACATACACATAAATATATATATATATATATATATATATATATATATATATATATATATATTATAAGAAAACATATTATATAATTCAATATATTATATTTTTAATGTTACATATATGAATATCTACACATCACGAATTAATCATTATGGTGTGAATGATAATGCTCTTTAACAAGTCTTTTAAACATAGACACCGACTTAGCGTCACTACTTTCTTCTCTATCGAAAACTACGTCTTACTTGGGTTCACTTTCATTCCCTTTCTTTTAATAAACAGGTCATCAGTGTAACCATCACTTGCAACTCGGCCGCTGACGACGCAAATATGACTTGATCATCGGCGTACAAAAGGCATTTGACGGTTAACTCGCTCATTCTTAACCCACATTCTTCACCTTTCAAATTTTGCAAGAAACTGTCCATAAATAGGTTGAAAAGCCACGGGGAAGCTACACCGTTCTGTCTGACACCTTTTTGGATGCCAAATTAGTCTTAGTAGTACCCGTTGATCCTAACACAAGCACTAGAGTCTCTATAAAGAGACCTTAATGCCTGTATCAAACCAGCGCTCAACCCAAATTAGTTCAGTGTTTGCCATAACACAGTCCTGTCCACTCTGTCATATGCCTTTTCTAAGTCCATGAACGCACAAAAAACCTTCTGTTTTTTGGCCATAAACTTCTCCGCAATCATGCGCACGGAAAACACTTGATCTGTACACCCCATTCCCTTTCTAAATCCCGCTTGCACATCCCAAATTTTTAATCAGTTTCTTTCATAACTCTTTTAATTAATACAGTATACCCACATTTGTTCATTTTTTCATTTTTACGGGCAAATATTATATATAAAAATACCCATAGCTAATCATATATGTATACTTACTAAATATTTAAATTTTTTATATAGAATAGGGTGATAAACGAGCACGCAGTCCCCCTGCTGGTAGGTGGATTCCAAGGCGCAGTATAAAACACTGCCAAATTCCTTACCCCTCGGGGCAGATACTGATAATGCCTTAACAGTAAAACCTAATACGATAAAACTAAACTAAGTTTTGCCCGACCACTTCGAGCCCTGGTCACAAGATCAACTGTCGCTCTTACCACCACAACGCCAACGAGGAAGTCCAATATGAATATGTTTATGTGTACTGTAAAGACTAGTTGCAAAGTCGTTTGTACAGTTGTACGAGAAACACGCATTCAAATTCAAAATTCAATTATTTTTTTTATTTGCAACCAACATTGTAGATAATAACTTTACGGAAGTTAATTATGTAGCTTCGATAAGAAAGTGTCGGTATGCTTCTCTTTTCAATCCATGAAATGACATTGCTCTGAAATGATCGATATTAGAACCATTCGAAAATGCAATAACAGTTTTTGTAAATTGATATTAACTATTTTACGTGAGTGCTTTTAAATTATTATGAAATTCTCCTTAAACTTACGGCCTACAAAAGTCACACTACTGGGTATAGGCCTCCGCTCATTTCTGAGAGGGTTTTAGTGCATGGAATTGTCCGCCGTGCTGGTCTAATGTATATTGACGAACTTCACATATCTTCGAAATATATTTTTTTCTTATTTCTCAGACATGCAGGTTTCCTCACGATGTTTTCCTTCACCGCCGAGCACGTGGTAAATCAGCACTTAAAATTATAATAATCAATTTAATTGGTGCTGGCAGGGATCGAACCCGGTTTGCTCGCGGACTGTGAAACGATAAAATTCTCCTTACGTACTTTTAAATTAGCAGATCTTTTAGTTTGGTTTTTTGTTAATATTTTCTTTTTTTTTAATTGAAGCGCTAAACGATCTTACAGATTACCTGATAGTAAACGGCTACTGCATTCCTTGGAGACAGACAACTTCATACAAAGAAGGCTACAGATACGTCATAACCCCTGAGAAATGGAATGGAACACCTCACAGCCTGTTATTATACTGGCTCCCTACCCTTCAGGCCGAAATACAGTGATGCCAGCCCTGCTTGAGGGCTCTGTATGAGGGTAGTGCCTACTCAAACGGACTCCTAGTCGTAAAAAGAATTCCCTATTTTCGTTTTTCAATTCCTGCGCACATTCTTCACAATATTGCTTACTATATTCTAACATATAGGTTTACACCCTCTTATAACCTTTGTAACCCGGGGGCTACTTACAGTGTGTAAATACTAAATAGTAACATGTAGTGGCTGCATAATAGAATCCACCATCCTATATCATTTCCTGGTTGTCGTAAGAGGGATTGAAGAAAACTGAAACAGATGATGAGCAGCAGCGTTTTTTTGATAACAACTGAAAATCATCAAAAAACTGCAATTGCATATGCAAATATGGTGTAACCCATCAAGCGGATGATATTTGCAAAAGTTGCCACATTTGGCAACTATTGACAATAAAATATTACATCCGACGAGGCAATCTATAAGGGAGGCCTTTGCTCAGCAGTATTTTGATGATCAGGCTGTGATGATGAAGGTTATCCTTATATTATAATTACGTCACTGCCCTCGGGTTTAAAAAAAAGACATTAATTTGTTGATGGATTTTCTGATTGGATACACAGCTGCAAGGATCAATAATAAAACGTATATGTTTCCAGTGTTGCCAGTAACAGAATGCGCCGTGCCTATTGACATCGTCACCGAAAAACTGACGCCGGCATCTTTAAAAAAACCGACTCCAACCATAATAGCAATGATACCGAACAAAATACCAATCATAACCAGCACGGCACGACGCGTTGCAACCACAAACCCCCGCAGGGGCTTATACCATTGGTGGTACGGAATGTTGGGATATACATTTCTCACTCAGATTGTACACTACTTAGAAGTGACTCAATATGAGTACTTTACGTTTCATGACAGCTACTATTATCAAGATTCAAATGTTCCTTTCATTGAAAAATCAAAGAAAATAAAACTACCCAAGCCATTTGAAGGAGCCGCGTTACCACTGGGTCAAGTACCACCAATACTTTTAAAAATGATAACGCCAACGTTCCATGATAACAGAATAGCTAAAGCGATTTCTCGTCTGCCACCTTTAAAGTATCCAGATTATTTTAAAGGCTGGATAGGTCAGAAAAAAAAGTAAATAAAGAAAAGTGTACTCGTATGTCTAGAGAACAGTAGTTATTTAAATCATTTTGTTTTTGCGAGAACCCTACTGAGAAGAGGAATTTCCGTGTTGATGGTTTATAAGTTAATAAGTAGTAAAGTTATATATATTTAATAAAGTTACTATATATTTAGTTTTTTAATATACTAGCTTGCCAGGCAGACGTTGTTCTGTCCTTTTCGACGACCCTTTGTCATGTTCTATTAAAAATCCTTTAATTTGCAAAAAAAAAAGAATTGTGGGTCACATGGGCAAAAAATCATATCTCTCAAGTTGAACCAAACTGCACACGGTGTGCAAATTTGATTAAAATCGGTAAAGCAGTTTAGGAGTCTATCGCGGACAAACAACGTGATACGTAATTTATATATATTAAGATTGATTTAGTATAATAGTTTAGTTAGTTAATATATATCTAGTGGTTGTAGATTACGACTGCTGATCATGAGGTCCTGGGTACGAATCCCGGGTAAGACCATAAAAAAACTAATTATTGAGTTTTTCCGTCAAGAAATTCTCAGTAGTTGCCCGGAGTCAGGAAGTTGGCGGTGTCTCACCCCCGTGCCTCGGAAAGCACGTAAAGTCGTTGGTCCTGCGCCTGATCTCTCTCCGGTCATGTCGGTTTACCGTCCTATCGGATTATGATAGTGAGGGAATAGAGAGTGCACCTGTGATTGCGCATACACTTTGGCACTATAATCCTGTCCTGCACCGATGGCTAGCCTCCGCGGAGGCAGGTCGCCGTCGCCAAAATTCGGTCTGGAGGACATTAGTATATATAATAAAGTAGTAAAGTTTATAAGTACCAAGTGGTGATGATGCCTTAGATGGTAAATAGCACTGTCTTGTGGTTAATTTTACTATGAATAATTTTGTTCATTTTTGTTAACAAACAACATGTGTCTTAAACGAACGACACGACATAATACGAACTGGTTTAATATTCATAAGCACCGATTAGTAATGATGAATATATATTCTTTGGCACCGACCCACAAAAATGCAACTTATGTCTACGAATGCGACGTAGCTTTAGCTTATTTGACCTTTCTTGTAAATAGGATTCGAAGTGCTATGTTTGAAGATTGGTAAGTCAGTGAAAATGTTGTGTTGTATTGCGACATCTAATAGGAATACTTACAGGCACAGGGTTACATAGAAAGATTTTCACTTCGAGGCGTACCCAGTATTTCTATAAGTGCAAAGTTCACTGCCCCTCTGCGAAAATGAGCTTCCCATTAAATTGTAAATGAACAAGTCCAATGATGATCAACACTTCGTTTAATGTGGGTTTGGTTTTTTGTAGTATAATGTTATTTATTTGAGAAGTTAGTTTAAATAAAAGTTTATCCGTTTATATAGAATTATATAAATACACAAAACCATGCCTCAGTGGTTCGCTCTTTAATTTTTTAATTTTCTCCTTTTATGAATATCTGCGGTTTGGTTTACTTACTTTTAATCTAGTTAATATAAAAATGTTATATTCGTGATATTATTTAGAATAAAACACAGGTAATTTGCTAACTTAATATATGCTTCGTTTAATGATCGGACAACAGACTGATTTTTTTTGTCTTACCCTCTGTACGAAAACATTACAAAAATATAACTAAAAGTACAAAAAGAAACATTAATCTTTACATAATCGGAATACAATATATATTCTATTCCGAGCCCAATATATAAATTATATCCTGCGATGGGCATTCATACTCTAAGATATTATATCTATAAACAAGTGAGCGGTCGCCATTGGATAACATCGCAAGCATCGTTTACAAACAAAATAGATATTTTTTGCTAGACAACCTCGACTGTTCAACAGAGGAAGATGTAAAAGAAATTGATTTACGTGTGTTACTTTTAAGTAAAAATAGGGAACGTCGATACTTGATATAAAATCGTATAAACTTTAGAGAGGAATATGCTGAATTTAGACTTTTTAATGAATTGTACGTAGAAAAGACTTTTGGTATGAATAAAAATTACGAACACAAATGTGTATACGAATTACACTGGCAACAAGTTCACTTAGGTAATGTCAGAGCAGAGCTGACAGACAAGAACTTGGGAACGGCGGCGGCGAGGAACAGTGTGAGAGATACAGGGGGCGAAATATAATATGAAAATATCACTCGGTCGACCGAAAAAATATTTATAGTATGAGGTGTAAAATATATTACATCTTAATGTAAACGGTTCCATTCAATATGATGGTGAGCGATATTAATTTATATCTGGAGATGTAATATAAATTACATTATATCCCATAGTGAAAATCGAGCTAAATATTACACCACATTTATAAGTTACGCCTCCCTGGTGACAGAAAAACCGTGGTCATTATATATACATACAAATAAACAACTTTAATATAAAAATATACTAAACGGCAATTTTTTAATCATCTAATATTAATCTGCTATAAGATAAACATAATGCCATAAATTGTAAAGCTTGTCACTTATTAACATGATTCAGCTGCTTGTCACTTAATCATTCGTTTAATTGAAATCTCAGAGTAATTACTAGCAAAAATATGTATACTATTGCCTTAACAAAAAGTATATTATAATTAGTATACGCTCCGAGATTGAAATCTAGATACCTACTTTTTTAATTTAATTGTTATTGCGTTTTATTAGAAATTGCCAATATGCTAATTCGCATTTTGTAAAACCTTGCGAAAGTTGAAATAAAAATGAACAATGCGATTGTATTCGTCCAATTATTTATAATTGATATCTTTTGTACCAATAATTTGTGACATTTCTGTAACTATGTTAAATAATATTTTACTTAGTTCTTTAATTATTTCTTGAAATTTGACAATTTCTATTTTACGGCCCCGAGTTCCCGGCGCCCCTTTAATGAGGCAGGGGTGCGAAGAATCTCCGGGAGGAAAACCGGCGACGAGGTTCGCCACCCGTCACGTTCTGCCTCCCGGAGGGGCGAAAAGAGGATTGCGGAGGCCCGTCTAGCTACGCTGAATGTATGTGGAGCAATGAATGATAAGATGGATGAAGTATGTGATATGATGTATGATAGAAGAATAGAAATATAGAAATAATGTGTAAATGAGACGAAGCGGAAGGGAAAGGATGTCACTACACATGGCATATATACTGCGAACTGGTCCGGTGTAGACGAGACCGAGCGAGCATGACAGGGAGTCGGTATCATCCTTTCAGAAAGAATGGGTCAATGTGTGAAAGAGTATGAATGTGAAAGCCCGAGACTGCTATGGATACGAATAAAAGTGGGCCTAAAGAAGTTGTTTGTTCTAGGGGTCTACGCGCCAGACATGTCTAAGCCCACTTATATCCGAGAGCAGTTTTGGGAAATGGTAAGGATGGTGTTAATGAAATGTAAGGAAAATGAAAATATTGTTATGTTAGGAGATTTTAATGGAAGGGTTGGGGTGAGGAGGCTTGGCTATGAAAGGATACTGGGAACGTTTGGTGATGAAAGTATTAATGAGAATGGTGAAAGCCTCCTCACCGTATGTGTGGAAAGGAATCATTTTGTGACGAATACTTTCTTTCGTCATAAGAAGATTCACATGTATACTTGGGAAAGAGGTGATGATAGAAGCATGATAGATTTCATAACTGTGGATGAAAGAATGCGGACCGCAGTGGTGGATACAAGGGTTTACCGAGGGTCCAATGTAGGGACGGACCACTACCTGGTCTTATGCCGAATTAGGGGTTTATTCAGACGTTGGCGGCATCGGACATCTGTGTCTACCTCTGCGTTACAGCGTATAAGAATTGAAAGGTTACAAGATGAAGATGTGAAAGACAAGTACAAATATAGACTGAGAGAAAATATAAGTGATTTGGATGAGTTGTGCGTGAATGAGTTAGACTTGGAGAATGTGTGGCATAATGTTAAGAAAGGTTTAGTGGATGCAGATACCGAAGTATGTAGTGTTAGTAAGATAACGAATGAAAGGAAATACAATAAGATATGGTGGGATGATGAGGTAGTATGGAAGTTGAAGCAAAGAAGAGAGCATGGCTAGATTTACTAGCGACCAAAGCTGGTAATTCTGGCGGTAAGAATGATGAGATTGAAAGAAAAAAGGCAGAGTTTAAACGTCTAAATAAGAGAGTAAAAGAATTAGTTGAAAGGAAAAAGCAAGAAAGAACGCATAAGAATGATAGAAGAATATTGGATAACTTCCAGGCAAATATTAAAATATTCTGGAAACTCGTAAGAAATACCAGTGGACATTCAAAACAGCCTAGGTTGAATGCGATACGAGACGAGAATGGCTGTATTCTGAATGATGAAGTGTTGAGTCTAAAGAGATGGAAGGAATATTTTGAAAGCGTATTTATGAGTAAGGAGACGTGTGAACTAAATGAAATAGAAATTCCGAAAGAAGATGAAAGAGATAGGGAGATAAGTATAGGTGAAATAATGAAAGCAATGAAAAGCATGAAAGTAGGTAAGGCAGCCGGATATGATAGAGTTTCACTCGAAATGCTAAGGGCTGGAGATGAGCTGGTGGAAGGCCTGCTGTACACCTTGTTTAATTTATGTTGGGAACTAAAACGAGTACCGGGAGACTGGTGCAAAGCCGTGATAGTCCCAATATATAAGGGAAAACGGTCATAGCAGGACTGTAAAAACTACCGTGGTATCAGCCTTTTTAGCATTGTGGGAAAACTGTATGCTAAGGTACTAATTGAAAGAGTTATGAAAGAAACTGATGAAAAAATTTGGGATGTGCAAGTGGGATTTAGAAAGGGAATGGGGTGTACAGATCTTTTCCATGCGCATGATCGCGGAGAAGTTTTTGGCGAAAAACCAAAAAGTTTTTTGTGCGTTCGTGAATTTGGAAAAGGCTTATGACAGAGTGGACAGGGATGTGTTATGGCAAACGCTGAACGCATTTAGGTTGAGCGCTGGTTTAATACAGGCATTAAGGTCTCTGTATAGGGACTCGAGTGCTTGTGTTAGAATCAACGGTGTCTACTCGGACTGGTTTAGCATCCATAAAGGTGTCAGACAGGGCTGTGTAGCTTCCCCGTGGCTGTTCAACCTATTTATGGACAGTTGTTTGGAAAATATGAAAGTTGAAGATATCGGGTTAAGAATGGGTGAGTTAACCATCAATGCCTTTTCACCCGATGATCAAGTCATACTTGCGTCGTCGGCGGCCGAGTTGCAAATGATGGTTACATTAATGATCAGGGCATTAAAAGAAAGGGGAATGAAAGTGAACGCAAGTAAGACGAAAGTGATGGTTTTTGAAAGAGAAGAAAGCAAAAACGGTATGTGAAATAAGAATAGAAGGAGAGTTAATTGAGCAAGTGGATGAGTTCGTATATTTGGGATGTGTATCCATCAGGGATGGGAGATATGATAAGGATATTGAACGACGAGTGAATGCAGGAAATAAAGCAAATGGGGCTCTACACTTTATTGTGAAAAGTCAGAATGTGTCAAAAAAGGCACATATGGCAATTCACAATGCTGTATTAGTCCCTACTTTAACGTATGGTAGTGAAAATTGGGTGTGGCAGAAGAAGCACGAGAGAAGAATAAATGCAGTAGAAATGCGGTCGCTAAGGAGTATGTTAGGGCTGAATCTGAGTGATAGGGTGAGAAACTGTGTGACAAAAGACGAGTGTGGTTTGCAAGATGATGTAGTGACCAGGATTAAGAAAGGAATGCTTCGTTGGTTTGGTTATGTAGAAAGAATGAATGCGGAAAGACTAACAAAGCAAATATATGTTGCAGAAGTGAATGGAAGAGTCGGAAAGGGACGTCCTAGGCGGAAGTTTGTCGACCAAATTAGCGATATATTATAAATGGGCCAAATTAAGAGTACCCTTAACCGACAAGCATGTATGCGTAGGTGACAGGCGTGATGTTTATGTTTATGTTCTATTTTACGTTTTGAGAATACTGTCTGTATTCTATGTTATAATGAAACAATATTTACTACTCTATATAATTTAACGATTATACTCGAATAAATATCTCACTACTGGGTATGGACACCCTCTTTATACTGAGGAGGTTATTGAGCAGTTAGTAATATAGTTCGCCATGTTGCTACGAATTGGATTAGCAACCTTCTTATTTATTATTTTTACAAAATATTTTTTTGGAAAACCAATATACTGTGAACATTTAAAGTTGCCATGACGATTAAGCTGCTCGAGGACTGTCATGTCAATGGCAAGCACCCTCGTCTTGAGTGGAAAAATATGTTTCTTGTTTAGAGTGGACAGTATGGATCTTCGGTTCTCTACACTCACTATACGAAACACAGCTGTATTGAGCTGGTATTTTTTGAGAGCGTGGTCTTTCCCCGGTCGAGCCGACCTATTCGTGTTACAAACATAATATTGCTGTAGCATGGCACTACCACGTATAGAGTCAGGAATTGTTAATAAAAAAAATAAAAAAAATAAAACAACGTTTTAACAGAAATGTGAAACGTTTTAACAGTTAATGTTGAAATTGTATTATGGCAATGAATCGATTGGATTGGAGAAGTCCACTCTTGCCTATGAATTATTAGCTGCATAAACTGATGTGACTCGTATAGTTATTTTTATAGAATAAGGGTAACAAATGAGATCACATCTAAGGGCATCTAGATGGTAAGTGGATGCTGTGTCTCGAGATATCTATATCTATTCTTGATTAAGAATCAAAATGTACTCGGTTAAAAGGGTCTCCGGTTCTCTACACTTACCGTACAAAACACAGCAGCAATAAGTTGTTATTTTACGCTGGTATTCTGTGAGAGAGTGGTTTTTCATAATATAGATGGCGGAATGTGATATAGTTTCTTACCCTTACTGGAATAAGAAAGACTTTATGTAAAAGATAAGCATGTTCTTTTCTTTTTATATTTTACTAGTTGTAAAACAACGTCTTCGAATGCAACTTTATGTCAAAGGTATTCAAAGCAATCAGTGAATAACTTTTGTAGCTTTTTTATACAGTATTGGGTGAGAAACGAGTACACAGTCCACTCGATGGATGGATGAATGTTGTGGCCTATAGACATCCACATTTATCCTCAATTAGGAATCAAAATGCAGCTATGCGTTATCGCCCCTGAGGAATAAGATAGAATGCCTCGATTTCAGAAAAAAGGATCTCCAGTTCTCTGCATTTACCATACAAAACACAGCAGTATGACCCTGCTATTTTACGTTGGTATTCTGTGAGAGCGTGGCCCTGCCCCTGTCAAGCCGACCCATTTGTGCTACAACTATAATATAACTGCAGCGTGGCTCTACCACGTAAGGAGGTTTAAGACATTGAACAAACGAACATTTACTTTTGTATTTATTTGGATTAGGCTTTATAGAAAAGGCATACATTCATATTTGTAGCAAACTTCTAATGTATTTCCTAAATAAACATAGATTAACAACCCCTCTATGTTTGTCTTTTCAACGGGTCATTAATTTAAATTAATCTGTGATATCAAAGTAGAGCACAGGCTTTTGCTCCTCAAATGAAAATACAAATCTACGTTCAAACAAATGTTTAATCCAAAATCAAAGCTTAAAACAAAACATACACAGCTTATTAGTTAATACACATTATTAGTATTGAAAACGTTTTCAATAAACATAATGAAATCTTACACAACATTATAAAATTATATTTTTTAAGTTGAAGTGACAAATAAACTAATACTGTAATAATGAAAAACTACCATTATTTCAGAAAACACCTTTGTCCGGGAAAAAAGCGGCAAGCAACCCTTAAAAACAGTTTTTTATAGAAGGGTAGGCAGAGACTACAGATTTCCATTTGGAACGATCCTGACACACCTCTCTCGCCTCCTTCACGTCCATATACCCACGCGTACATGCTCATCGGTTAAGGGTACTCTTAATTTGTCCCATTTTCAATAAATCGTTAATTCGGTCGATAAATTTTCGCCTAGGACGTCCCTTTCCGACTCCTCCATTCACTTCTGTAACATAAATTTTCTTTGTCACTCTTTCCTCATTCATTGTTTCCACATGACCAAACCACTGAAGCATTCCTTTCTTAATCCTGGTCATAGCATCATCTTGCAAACCACACTCTTCTCTTATCACACAATTTCTCACTCTGTCATTCAGATTAATAAATTAATAATAATACAAATCAAATTTAAAATAGCTTGGTAGCGGTCACTTCTTTCTGAGGTTACTACTCGTATTTATCATTATCATCTTCATCATTGCAGTCCTTCACAAGTCCACTGCTAAACATAGGCGTCTCCCAAGGAATGTCACAATGCACGGTCCAGAGTCACCTGTATCCATCAACTCCCTGCATATCTTACTAGGTTGTCATTCCATCTAGTGGGGGGGGGGGGCACCCCATACTTCGCCTACCGGTACGAGGCTACTACTCGAGAACCTTGCTTCCTCATCAGTTGTTGGTTCTTCAAGCTATATGGCCTCTACATTGCCACTTCAGCTTACTAATCAGTTGGGATAATTTCTAAGTTAATCAGAGAAACCTCGAGTATAGCCCTCTCCATAACTAGCTAAGTGACCTTAAGCTTTCTTATACGGTCAGCAGTGAAGGAACCCGTCTTTGATCCATAAGTCATCACTGTCAACACGCACGCACGGTTTTACAATATCGTTTTCAAGTTTTAAGGTACACCCGACGTAAAGATTTATAGTAATCTCCCGAACGCTGCCCAGCCGAGTTGTATCCGTTGATTGACTTCTCGGTCGAAGTTGAACTTATCCAATCGAACTATTTGTCCCAGATAAACATAATCGTCAATAAATTCGAGCTTAGTGCTCGAGTTAGTGCTAGTATAGGTGTGATATAGACGTTACACATGATCTTTGTTTTGTCCATGTTCATCTTAAGATGCTCTATCCGTTTAGAGGCACTATTAAGGTCATTGAGCATAGTGCTTAGGTTCTCTAGGGATTCTGCCATAAGGATTGTATCGTCGGCACATCGAATGTGAGTGATTTACTTGTCCTTGATTTTAATGCCGTAAACTTTTCAGTCCAGTACCTTGAAAACGTTTTCCAATGCATCAGTGATATTTCGGGGATATGACGTCATCCTGTCTTATACCTCTCTGTAGTTGGATAGGTTTTGTACTCTGTTTCTGTACTCGGATAGCCATCATAGCTCAACTGTATAAATACTTCAGCAATTCGATATAACTACAATCAACTTGGCACCGCGGTGTGGTCTATGGTGCTAAAGCCGTTTCGGAAACCGGCATCATCTTCTCGTTAGGCATATCTCAAAATTTGAGAACGAGATTGTACAAATTATGCGTATTGCCAGTGATGACTTATAGATCTGAGACGTAATCCTTCAATGCTGGCCGTATGAGGAAGCTCAAGCTTGCTCAGCGAGCTACAGAGAGAGCTACGTTCGGGTTTTCTCTGCGTGATAAACTTAGAAATTAAGATTTTCACAGTAGAATCAGAGTGACCGACCATACCAGACCACAACCTACCAGATTGAAGTGACAATGGGCTGACCATATAGCTTGAAGAACTGGCAACCGATGGAGAAAAAAGTTTCTCGAGTGGAAGCGTCGCACCGGTAGGCGAAGTGTATAGCAACCCCCCACTAGATGGAGTGACTACCTGGTAAGACCTGCTGAAACTCGATGGATGCAGGTGGCTCTAGACCGTGCTTTGTAGCATTCCTTGGGGGAGACCTAAGTTCAGCAGTAGACTTGTGAAGGGCTGTAATCCTGATGATGATGATGTATAGGGAACTAAACAAAAAGAGATGTATAGGGACCGTCAATTTCAATCTTAATTTGGGTTCGAATTGCAATTGCAATAGATATTATTGATAAAGCCTAAATGAAAGCGATGGGTTTTAATCTCGATGTGTACTCTGGTGAGTTTCCTTACAAAATGAAACACAGTAAGGTTGTCCTTATCCTATGTAGCGGCAGTGTAAGGATATCCACTACCCACCCATAGCATTACCCATAGCACAGGGTAACCTAGTTTGGGCTCCTGTCTCCCACAGCTACTCAAAACTATGTAAAAAGTGGGAGAAATAAATATTTATTATAATAAATGTTTATTATTATTAATAAATGTTTATTATTATTATATCGAGCCGTGGGTGTCGTAAAAGGCGACAAAGGGAAATTCGATGAAGAGATGGGTAAAAGCAACTTCCTGATAAGAACCCAAAATAATAAAAAACTGCGGTTGCGAATCCAAAAGCAACGCAAAATTTTTCTATGAGGCAATCTATGGAAGAGGTCTAAGTTCAGCTGTGGACCTTTATAGGCTGTAATGGAATAGAATGGAAGGTTGTCCCTGTATTTAAATCGGAAAGTAGGGTAAATACTACAATTACTGTCCCGTGTCTGTGTTGTTAGACTTAAAAGTAACAAGTTATGGTTACAGCCTAAATAGGCCACTGCTGGGCCGTATTTAGGCTGAAAAGAGGCCTCCTCTCAATTCTGAGAGAATTCTAGGGCAAGAAAGTGTTTTTTGGCGAACTCCACACGTCTTCGAAATATTTTTTTTCTTATATCTCAGATATGCAGGTTTCCTCACGATGTTTTTCTTCATCACCGAGCACGTGGTAAATCAGCACTTAAAATTGCAATTAACAATTTCTTGGGTGCCGGCGGGGATGAACCCAGATTGCTTGCGTACTGTGAAATTTACTGCAAGCGCCAACTATCTGAGCTACCACGGCTGCATGTTAGACATAAGCAAAATATATAAAAACATCATCTAAAAACAGATTCTGGTTCATTTAAGTAAAGTATATTTTTAAATGACAAACAATGCGGTTTTACCAGTCATGTTTTACATGACAGGGTCATTGGTGACTTCTATAGTCTTTCGCAGGCCCTGACTCATGATTCGGGATGTCATACTTGATCTCTTATAGTCATTTCTCTCAAAATGAGAGAAAAAAATTGCAATAAACAATGTATAGGCAGTGTGATCGAGACGCGTGATAAACCGATAAAAGTCTCTCAGGTCTCTCAGGGATCAACACTTGGCACTTTTTTGTTATTTATTTATTTAAATAGATACACCATCGACAATATCAGTAAACATTGTTGCAATCAAAAATACTACATTTTTAGATAAAGGATATGTCTTTACAGGTGTATACATCAATGTAAGAGAAAAAAAAAAACTAAACAACATATAAACTCTAAATCAAAAAGGAATTAAACTAATCAATCAAAGTAAAAGCACCACATCCAGTAATAATTACAATAAATAATAATTTTGAGTCATTATTCTGGCAAGGCAGGTAACAATAAGTCTTTACATTTTCTTTTGAATTCACGTTCGGGGTCGCTAAAGATGTCGATGTCATGATTGTTTAAGCTGTTGTAAGTTCGCATACATCTGCTTAACGGAAAAACTTGCTAAATTGGTTCTACTGATAGGAATATTGAACAAATTAGTAATTGGGTGTCTAGGAATATGATAAGGGATTTTAAAGTACACTTGCTGCAGTAAACTTTGCGAAATTAACTTACCGTGTAGAAGTTTATGTAGCGTCATTAAGTCTAAAAGTTTTGGTCGGTCAGCCAGTGAACTCACTCCAAGATAAGAAAGTCTAGAGTTATAATCTTTATAGTATGGACAGTTTTGAACTTTATATGCAATGAATCGAGTGAAGTTTTGTTGAATACGCTCGATTCTTGTGAATTTTATAAGAAGGATTCCATATCACCGAGGCATATTCTGAACTGCTACGAATCAATGCATTATAGATTCTGAGCATTTTATTATCTGAGTCTGAGCATTTTTGAAATCCTTACATGTACGTTTGACAAAACCTAACATTTTCCATGAGCGCGTTACCACATTATCTATATGTTCTATAAAGCTAAGTTTGTTATCAAGAATGACCCCAAGATCACGGGTGGATGAAGATTCACTCAGTACCTCTTTATTAATGAAGTAACAAGATTCAATAGTAGATTTATTCTTTGTGAATTTAATGTAGGTACACTTACGAGGATTAAGTTTCATTTTATTACTTTTGCACCATTCATGGATAGCATCAAGGTCATTTTGTAAAGATAGAACATCATCCTGGTTTTTAATAGCTTTGAACAATTTTAAATCGTCGGCGAAAATGGAACAGTGGCTGAGCTTAATGTTATGTGTTATATCATTAATAAACGCCAAAAAAAGAATAGGACCAATATGTGAACCTTGTGGTACGCCTGATAGAGCCACATAATCATTAGACTTATATCCATGCAATACGACACTTTATAATCTATTTTTGAGATAAGAACTTAGCAAACGAAGTAAATTCCCATGCACGCCGTACGAATTTAATTTAGATATAAGTAAATGATGGTCCACGACATCAAATGCACTAGAAAAATCCGTGTATATGGAATCCACCTGCATTTGACCATCCATTGCACTTGCAACTTTCATGACGTAAATCCATCAAATTCCTAACAGTAGATTTACCTTTGGAAAACCCATGTTGTGCCTCTACGATAATATTTTTTAGATGATTTGTTAAATTTGGATAAACTAAGCGTTCAAATATCTTTGGAAATAAGCTTATAATTGAAACCGGTCTATAATTTTTAACATTATTTTTATCTCCTTTCTTGTAAATAGGTATAACATTGGAACGTTTCCAGTCAGTTGGAAAGGACCTGGTTAATAACGATTTACTAAAAATTTGTTTTAGAGGAAGAGTTAGATATTTTGATATCATTTTTATAAACAGAGGAGGAATGCCGTCAGAACCCGCTTCTTTGTAGATATCTAGCGACTTCAGTATACTCAGGATTTTACGTTCTGTTATTTCTATATCATGCAAAGAACTTTGTGGATACACATCGAACAATACAGGAGCTGCAGTGCACTTGGGTTGGGAGAACACAGATGAAAAATGTTGAGCAAAAAGATTACATATCCCCTCACCACTATTAGCCGAGAGATTGTCTAGGTACATTTCTTCTGGAAAACCATAATCGCAGGATTTCCGATGACGGACGAACGACCAAAACTTTTTAGGATTAGACTGAATGGATTTTTCGGTTTCCCGTATATAATCTAAATAATTCTTAGAGGCCAACGACTTAACCCGGTAATTTAAGAGCTTGAGTTCTAATGTATCTCTTGGATTTTTGTAAATTTTGTGCCTTAATCGGATCTTTTCTTTTTCTTTTATTAGTTTAATTAAGTTCGGCGTAAACCAAATAGGAAACTTTAAATTACGCGGCTTCGTTTTTGGTACAGTTTCATCAATAATGGAATAAAGTATTTTGTAAAACCTAGACACCATGACTTCGACCTCCTGACAATTACTAAATTCAAAACTCCAATCAACTCTACTTAACCTAGAATTTACTTTGGTATAATCAGCCTTTTTAAAATTGTGAGTAGCAAAAGATTTATTATTCAACAAATGCGGTACTGACATATTTACATTTATCTCTAAAGCAGGATGATGACGATCAGTTTTACTTATTGGACATGGACATTCAGCAACATTTATATTCTTAAGATTACTTAAAACAAGGTCAAGGGTTCTGTTATTAGCGTTTTTCACAGCATTAAATTGTGATAAATTATTTAAAGACAAGAAGTCAATAAACTGAAATCCTAAATTACAGCAATAATTGTTAGGGGTTAATTTGTTTACGGATTTGGTAACATCGGTAATCCAATCTATAAAATTCAAATTAAAATCGCCCAATATTATTGTGTCGTTACTACATGATTGAATTACAATATTGCAGTTGTCAAGAAATCCATCTAATAAACTATTAGTTAGTGGAGGGGGCAAGTATACTACACAAAACAAGCAGTCCACGAGTTTGCCATTAATATTCACTCTCACCGAAACCCACAAGTCTTCATAACAGCTCTCAAAGTGGTTAACTCTTTTTAGAGTACAGTTTCTTCGATACTGCTACCAGGACACCTCCGCCTCGCTTGCCAGCGAGATGGGTAGAATTGCGATCACGTCTATAAACATTGAAGTTTGCGCCGAACAGTTCCCCGTCCGATACCGTGTCGTCAAGCCATGTTTCTGTTCCCACTATTATATCATAATGGGTAACCAGTGAAGATAGTTTAATGTTGTCCGTCTTAGTTTTCAGACCTTCGAAATTTTGATAATATATATTGAATTTTATTTTGAAAGTTACGATCTTAGTAATATGGCGTATCAAATTATGTAATTACAAGTTTTTCAAAGAGTCGTGGCATTTAATTTGTTTTGCAGGGGTATGATCTTTTTTTCGCACAAAAATACGACCATTACGGATCCAAACATATTTATTACCCTTTTCACGTGCAATGTTTCTGGTGCTAGCATGTAGTTTTTTGTTCTGAGGGGATAAATGTTCAGAAACATATACGGATGATTTATTCCCACCATATCCCAAATGAGAAGAATTAAGTTTATCTGTCGTATTTTTCTTATTAAAACTGGAAACCGCAGCCAACATTGCGTCACGTTTTATTGTGGACTGCAATTTAATTATGATGGAACGGGGACGATCATTGTTATCATTCATTTTTTCTTACTCTAGTGCCCGATAGTACTTCAGAGTCCATCAAAGGGACGGAAATAGTAGAGCAAAGTTGTTTCGCTAAGGACAGCAAAGTTTCGGACTTATTTTCCGGAACGCCGTTGATCTCAATGTTCGTTTCCCGAGAGTGCTGTTCCATTAGGTTGAGTCTATCTGAGATATCTAATACTTGACTGGATAGCGTTAAATTCTCTTTAGTAACCACGGTAAGTCGATCCTGTAAATTTTTTATGTCAGAATTCATCCGGTCATATTGAGAGCTAAGAAATTCCACACTTTTGCCGATTTCTCGTAAGGTAGCCAATTCGCTTTTAATTTCATCGAACTCCTTAGAAAAATACATCTTGACGGCTGATTCAACAGCCTCCGTCACAGACTTGCTGTATTTCTCGACGTATAATATTGACTAAAACCTTATCGTCCATGATAGAAGAAGAACCAGGAGATAATGGTTGTTTCTCTGGGATTAGCGGTTTGCGTTGAGTTAAATTACATTCTTCAGAGTCTTCGGTTATCTGATCAGATGCAGATGAAAGCGAATCCATACGACAGCCTTGTACAGGGGTGTTAGTATTGTCGAACTTCCTTTGTTTACTTTTGCATGTTGGGCATTTCCAATTGTCTTTCTTTTCTTATCCATAAGGCAAAATAACTTGTACGAGTAATTTACGCATTCAATATCATAGGTATCATTGCATAAGCAGCAAGACAAAAATTCGCGGTTTGTGATTTTTTTCGAACAGCCCGCACAGTATTTCGCTTTTGGAGGCATTTTATTTAAACTGAATGCAAGACAAGCCAAGCAAAAGTCACCCAAAAGCAGATAAGTTAAGCTCCAGTATGCAATATTATTTTGTTGCAAGCCGTTAGTCAATCCCGCTCACAGGCCGTATCTAAGGTAGGATGTTGTGACAAAAAGGTCGTTAGCGCCGTGCAATTAGCGTCGCTTACGCGTTTTTGTCGACACCTTGAACGTAATTTAAATTTGAATGATCGTTTATGAACTGAACTGTTATTGTTAGAATTTGAAGTAATTTCCACTAATTATATCAACAGGTACACTATACACAGCCACAAATAAACACTTAACTTCAAAGCTATGAAGTTATTGGAACTTTTAGTGTATTTAAACTAAGAATTTGAATATTTTTTTCGAGAACACAAGCGTTGAGATGTTGTTCATTTGACGTCACGGACTTGTACCTTATTATACCTATTAATCTACATAAATAGTCTTCCTGTTTCCGTTTGCAGAGTAAGAATTATTCAAAGCTAAAAGAAACGATTTTGCAATGGAACAGCTCTACTAAATGTAGATATTGTTACCAAATAGTTTTCAGAAAACAATTTGATCTAAATGTAGAGAAAAACAATTGTTTTATCGTTTATATTGTTAAATATTTTGCAAAATGCTGTAATTATTTTATAAAATGTTAATATTAAGGTCTTAAGGTCTGCTTGAGAGCTTACTTTATTTTGAATTGTTTTTATAATTTAATAATTACTTAAAAAACCATAGAAAGGACAGTTATTTAAAAAAAAGTCAGTTACGAAGATTTCACGATAACACAACATGCATCATTTTTAAGATAGCAAGGAGTCTTCATCTTTAGAGTGGGATGCTTTTAGCTTAAACGATTTCACTATTCAAACATGCGTGGCACCAGGCTATTAGGAAGATTACGACATGGGTAGCAACCGCATCTGAGGAAACTGGTAAATATATGTGAGGAAATCTTCTTTGACTCGTTAAATTATGATAAGTATGATTTGTAAGTTATTAAAGAAGATTTTGAACAAATAAAATTAATTTACAACACAACACCGTAATTAAAAGTGTTAAACATTAATTTAGTTAGATTTCCGCAATAAAATAAAACGATGTGTCTTACCTAATTTGAAAAGCACCTCCCACCCTCCCTCAATTACATGTACTATCCCCGTCACCACTAATCCTAACACCGGTGCACTAGAAAAGACACACCACCATAAATAATGTCACCACCGTCTTAAAAAGATACGTGTTTGGCCTCTACACGAGGCCTTCTCAGGTGAAATAGTATCTGCGATGGCGTGCGATATTGAGGGAGGACGGGAGGTGCTCTTCAAACTAGGTAAGACACAATATTTTATTTTATTGCGTGGATCTAAGAAAATTAATGTTTCACACTTCCGCGAAGAAACGACTGATTCTATTAATTACAATACCGTAATGGTAATTAATGGAAAATAAGAAAACCCAGTATATATTCGCAGTTTTTACACAGCGAAATGAGAACTTATAGAAAACCATAATGCATACACAATGAGAATAGGTTTATGCTTACAGACAAGTTCATTCTCTATCATATCTCTAATTTTCTTAGTAAGCAACCAGTTTTAAGACGATTATTTTATTTACATTGAAGGAAAATACAGTAAAAAGCGGCAAAATATGTAAAAATAATAACAATAACTCAAATAATGATGTGTTTTAGTTTGGATTTTGAACACCCTACATTGTATAATGACTTGTACAGGTACATAACGCACTTAAAGTTAGAGGAAGAAGAAAGGCTGGAGAGGGAGTGGTGGCAGGCCTGTTGTACATCTTGTTTAATTTATGTTGGGAATTGAAGCGGGTACCGGAAGACTGGTGTAAAGTAGCTATAGTCCCGTATATAAAGGAAGAGGTTCACTGCAGGACAGTCAAAACTACCGTGGTATCAGCTTGCTTAGTATTGTGGATAAACTGTATGCTAAGGTGTTAATTGAAAGAGTTATAAAAGAAACTGATGGAAAAATTTGGGACGTGCAAGCGGGATTTAGAAAGGGAATAGGGTGTACAGATCAAGTATTTTCCATGCGCACGATTGCGTAGAAGTTTTTGGCCAGAAAAAACAGAAAGATTTTGCGCGTTTATGGACTTGGAAAAGGCTTATGACAGAGTGGACAGGACTGTGTTATAGCAAACACTGAACTCATTTGGGGTGAGCGCTGGTTTGATACAGGCATTAAGGTCTCTTTATAGAGACTCTAGTGCTTGTGTCAGGATCAACGGGGTCTACTCAGTTTGGTTTGGCATCCCAAAACGTGTTGTTTGCAAACTTCGAAAGATGAAGAATGTGGGTTAAGAGTTGGCGAGTTAACCGTCAAATGCCTTCTGTACGCCAATGATCAAGTCATATTTGCGTCGTCGGCGGCCGAGTTGCAAATGATGGTTACATTAATGAACTGGTCATTAAAAGCAAGGGGTATGAAAGTGAACGCAATTAAGACGAAAGTGATGGTTTTCAAAAGAGAAGAAAGTAAAACTTTATGTGAAATAAGAATGGAAGGGGAGTTGGTTGAGCAAGTGGATGAGTTCGTGTATTTGGGATATGTATTTAGCAGGGACGGTAGTTATGATAAGGATAAAGAACGACGAGTGAATGCAGAAAATAGAGTAAATGTGGCTCTACACTCTATTATGAAGAATCAGATTGTGTCAAAAAAGGCACGTTTGGTAATTCATAATGCTGTGTTAATCCCTACTGGTTGTGAAAGTTGGTTGTGGCAGAAGAAGCACGAAAGTAGAATAAATGCTGTAGAAATGCGGTCTTTAAGGATTATGCTATGGCTGAATCTGAATGAGAGGGTGAGAAATTGCGTGATAAGAGAAAAATGTCGTGTGCAAGATGATGTTGTGACCAGGATTAAGACAGGAATGCTTCAGTGGTTTGGTCATGTAGAAAGAATGAGCGAGGAAAGAGTAACAAAGCAAATTTATAGTGCAGATGTGAACAGCAGAGACGGGATGGGATACCCTATAAGAAGGTTCATTGACCAAATTGGCGATATTTTGAAAAGGGGCCATATTAGGAGTACCCTTAACCGACGAGCGTGTAAACGTAGAAATACGGATGTATAGGAAGTGAAAGAGATATGTCAGGATCGTGGCAAGTGGAAGTCCGTAATCTCTGTCTACTCCTCTGGAAGACAGGCGTGAGTGTTTATGATGACTATTTTTTATGAAGAGTAATCCTATTCCCACCAATCGCGCATAGTATACAGGTAGGCCTTGAACAGGCCTTGTTCAACAGTGGCCTTGTGAAAGAATGTAATGCAAAAACGTAATATGTCATTATTACCATCAGATGAGCCGCAAGCTCGTTTGCCCCTTCTCCCATAAAAAGTCATGGTACAATTTAATAAAGATATAAATATCGAAGTTTTAAATGGAGTCAGCGATTAATTTTGTTAATTTTTTCATAACATACCGAAGTACAATTTACAGTACAATTCCGACTAGGTAAGTCCAACTTCGACCGAGAGGTCAATCGATGGATTCTACTCGGCTGGGCAGCGTTCGGGAAATTACGACACATCTTCTCGTCAGGTATACCTTAAAACTAAGTTGTATAACCAGTATGTGTTGCTAGTGATGACCTACGGAACCGAGACGTGGTCCTTCACTACTGGCCGTATGAGGACGCTCAAAGTCGCTCAGCGAGCTATGGAGAGGGATGCTCGGAGTTTCTCTGCGTGATAAACTTAGAAATAAGGATATCCGCAGTAGAACCAGAGTGACCGACATAGCCCAACGGATTAGTAAGCTAAAGTGGCAATGGGCCGGCCATATAGCTCGAAGAACCGACAACCGTTGGGGAAGAAAATTTCTCGAGTGGCAGCCTCGTACCGGTAGGCGAAGTGTAGGGCGACCTCCCACTAGATGGAGTGACGACCTGGTAAGACATGCAGGAAGTCGATGGATGCAAGTGGCTCAGGACCGTGCTTTGTGGCATGCCTTGGGAGAGCCCTATGTTCAGCAGTGGACTTGTGAAGGGCCGTTGTGATGATGATGATGATGATACCGAAGTAAGGTACGATTTTAGAGCCAATTCTGTCGATTGATCGAAAGCTCTTGAGTCGTAGCGCTGAGGGCTGCGCGATCGTGTCCCGCATGGAACATGTACTTTTGTATGGTCTACAAATAATTGTTTTGGGTCTGGTAAATGTTTTTCCTTGAGCCATTCATTACGTAAACTACCTCCACGATATAGAAGAAAATACCAGCGTGGAGGTAACGTATTTTTGAAAACTGAAGAAAAAAGTTTTCATATTTTGATATTCGAGACAATTGGCTACAGCAGCCACTTACCATCAAGTTGCATTGTAAGCTCAAACGAAATTTGTCTCTTTAATGTAATTTAGTTCTCAAAATTGTAATTCTTCTATTTAGTATAATCGTTTGTCTCCCTTATTCTTTATAGAATACACGATTACATATTCCACCTGATAGTAAGTGAATTCGACCACATCCACATTGCACACACACGGCCTACAACGTACCTGCATCTTGATTAAGAATCAAGATGCAGGTACGTTGTAGGCCGTGTGGGTTAAGATGGAATGTCTTTTTTCCATTAAAATGAGTTTCCGGTTCTCTACACTCACTATACGTATCACAGGAGCATTAAACTGCTATTTAACTCTGGTATTCTGTGAAAGTCTGGTCCTACTCCAGTCGAGCTGACCCATTTGTGCTTCAACCATAACGTACTCTATCAAGTATATAAAATTATTTATGTATAATGTTTAGCTGTTCTCTATTAATAATTTACTAACTTTCGGAATTTTACAAACGACAGGCAGTCAAGATAATAATCTTGTAAATAAGGTTTTCTTATTCTTGTACAAACAAGAAAGCCTGTGGTAACTCTGTTACAGTTTAGTCTCCAAAGTTTTGAGTGCTAAATTTTGCTCGCGCTGTATAACCAAAGAATAAGAAAAGCACGTGGTGGTTTATTTCTTTACATAAACAATATAAAAATAATGCCGTGCTTAACCGAGTTGCGGGTAAATTGATGCAATGATAATTTAAAGTTTATCGGATTATCTAACAGTGCCCGGATGACCGTTTTTTTTTTCATGAAATTACATTTATAAATAGAAAAGTTAATAAGAATAAAAACGAAGATTAATAAAAAAAACACACCCCCCCCAAAAACAAACACCCCAATACGCATACATGCTCGTCGGTTAAGGGTACTCCTAAATTGGCCCGTTTTCAATAAATCGCCAATTTGGTCGATAAATTTTCGCCTAGGACGTCCCTTTCCGACTCTGCCATTCACTATTGCACCATAAATTTTCTTTGTCACTCTTTCCTCATTCATTCTTTCGACATGACCAAACCACCGAAGCAATTCCTTTCTTAATCCTGGTCACAAAAAACCACACTCTTCTCTTATTACACAATTTCTTACCCTTTTTTTTTTTTTTGCGGATGGAAAATCATCTAATGACCCCTTTCGCTCTGGGTGGAGCGTAAGGGAGTGTCAGACTTTTACTGACTAAAAACCATCCGTGTTCCTTCAGTGCCCTTACGTTCCGGAGCCGCGGTATCTCTTTCGAACAGCCCGCAGCCCCGGCAGGCGTCGGCCCTTGCGGGCCCCTTCACGCTGCTGACAGCTCTTTGAGGCGCGCGTGGAACAAAACGCGCCGTCGACACGGCCTGTCGTCATTAGACGGACGGACGACGAGCTACCCATTGCTCGCCGTCCACAGGCCCGCGCCTACGGTGGCCGGGGGCCACGACGTAGCCCCCGACGCCCGGGGCGTCTCCCGCGGCGGCCGGGGAGGAAAGCTGCTGCTCTCTCC
The DNA here is from genome assembly GCA_907164705.1 of Parnassius apollo. Taxonomy (NCBI): domain Eukaryota; kingdom Metazoa; phylum Arthropoda; class Insecta; order Lepidoptera; family Papilionidae; genus Parnassius; species Parnassius apollo. The sequence goes on from CAJQZP010000835.1 coordinate 986,354, forward strand.
TTCTCCCGCTCCGCCACCTCCTTCGCTAGCATCACTGCTTCGCAGAAAGTGGTGACGGCATCCCATTCCGTCTCGCTCCGGACCATGGCTTCGACCAGGGCCGGACGCGAGAGGTCGCCGCCGCCTATCGCCGCTACGAGGACACGGCGGTGCTCCGCCCAAGCAGGGCACACCTCCACGGTGTGTTCCACCGTGTCCTCCGGTCCATCCTCGCAGTGGGAGCACCCGGGCGTTTCCTCCCGCCCGATTCGGTGCAGGAACCTCCCAAACACACCGTGTCCGGTGAGGACCTGCGTCAGGCGGAAGGTGAGGATGCCGTGGCGTCTCTCAAGCCACTCCTCAAAGAGGGGTCTTATCGCCGCTATAGTGGCGTGCCCAACAATTTCTTACCCTGTCGTTCAGATTCAGCCCTAACATACTCCTTAACGACCGCATTTCTACTGCGTTGATTCTACTCTCGTGCTTCTTCTGCCACACCCAACTTTCACTACCATACGTTAAAGTAGGGACCAACACAGCATTGTGAATTGCCATACGTGCCTTTTTCGACACATTTTGACTCTTCACAATAGAGTGCAGGGCCCCATTTACTCCATTTCCCGCATTCACTCGTCGTTCTATATCCTTATCATATCTCCCATCCCTGCTAAATACGCAGCCCAAATATACAAACTCATCTACTTGCTCGATCAACTCCCCCTTCTATTCTTATTTCACAAATCGTTTTACTTTCTTCTCTTTCAAAAACCATAACCTTCGTCTTACTTGCGTTCACTTTCATACCCCTTTCTTTCAATGATTCGTTCATTAATGTAACCATCATTTGCAACTCGGCCGCCGACGACGCAAGAATAACTTGATCATCGGCGTACAAAAGGCATTTGACGGTTAACTCACCCATTCTTAATCCGCATTCTTCAACTTTCAATTTTTGCAAACAACTGTCCATAAATAGGTTGAACAGCCACGGGGAAGCCACACAGCCCTGTCTGACACCTTTATGGATGTCAAACCAGTCCGAGTAGACCCCGTTGATCATAACACAAGCACTAGAGTCCCTATAAAGAGACTCCAATGCCTGTATCAAGCCAGCGCTCAACCCAAATGAGTTCAGTGTTTGCCATAGCAAATCCCTATCCACTCTGTCATAGGCCTTTTCCAAGTCCATGAACGCACAAAAAACGTTTTTTTCGAAAAGTTTCGAAAAGTTTTTGGCCAGAAACTTCTCCGCGATCACGCGCATGGAAAAGACTTGATCTGTACATCCCATTCCCTTTCTAAATCCCGCTTGCACATCCCAAATTTTTCCATCAGTTTCTTTCACGACCCTTTCAATCAGTACCTTAGCATACAGTTTTCCCACAATGCTAAGAAGGCTGATGCCACGGTAGTTTTTACAGTCCTGCTGCAACCCTCTTCCTTTATATACTGGGACTATCACGGCTTTGCACCAGTCTACCGGTACCCGCTTCAGTTCCAAGCATAAATTAAACAAGGTGTGCAGCAGGCCTGCCACGACTTCCTCTCCAGCCCTTAGCATTTCGAGTGAAACTCTATCATATCCGTCAGCCTTACCTGCTTTCATGCTTTTCATTGCTTTCATTATTTCATCTATACTTATCTCGCTACCTCTTTCCTCTTCTTTCGGTGTTTCTACTTCACTTAGTACACACGTTGTCTCCTCACTCATAAACACGCTTTCAAAATATTCCTTCCATCTCTTTAAACTCAAAACTTCATCATTCAGAATATAGCCATTCTCGTCTCTCGTCGAATCCTCTTGTGGCGAAAGCAAGTGTTCGTCACAAAAAGATTCTTTTCCATACATACGGTGAGGAGACTTTCACCATTCTCATTTATACTTTCATCACCAAACGTTCCCAATATCCTTTCATAACCAAGCCTCCTCACCCCAACCCTTCCATTAAAATCTCCTAGCATAATAATATTTTCATTTCCCTTACACTTCATTATCACCATCCTTACCATTTCCCAAAACTGCTCTCGGATATAAGTGGGCTTAGACATGTCTGGGGCGTAGACCCCTAACACAAACAACTTCTTTAAGCCCACTTTCATTCGTATCCATAGCAGTCTTGGGCTTACACATTCATACTCTTTCACACATTGGCCCATTCTTTCTGAAAGGATGATACCTACTCCCTGGCATGCCCGCTCGATCTCGTCTACACCAGACCAGTATGCGGTATACATGCCATGTGTAGTGACATCCTTCCCCTTCCTTTTCGTCTCATTTACGCATAACACATCTATTCCTCTATCATGCATCATATCGCATACTTCATCCATTTTATCATTCATTGCCCCATATACATTCAACGTAGCCAGACGGGCTTCTGCAATCCACTTTTCGCCTCTCCGGAAGACAGAACGTGACAGTTCCTCCCGGAGATTCTTCGCTCCCCTGCCCCATTAAAGGGGCGCCGGGAACTCGGGACCACTTCTTTAATTCGATTCCTCGTGGTGCAAAATGGGGTGGTATATTTAACGCCGCTACCACGGCGTGGAGCCGAGTCTGTGGTATCGGCATGTCGCTCATTTAGCACCACCCGGGGGACACGTGTAGGGTGGGCCTAGGAACAGGTGGTCAAAGCCTACGGACGCGAGCGACTTATCCCCCTATATATTATTATAATAAAAAATCATGAGTGCAATTAGTTTTATTAAAATTTTCGTATTTTTAAAAATTACTAAAAAAAAGGGAGTGAAATAATAGATTTTCTCACAAAAGAAGGGAACTTGAAAAAAAAAAGGAAAAAAGCTAGACCAGAGACAGGACGCGAACCACGGAACTACGATATCACGCCCGACCGACATCCCACCTGAGCTATAACGGTCGTTAGTGATCTGTCGAAATTTACCTTCTTATATTGTAGCAGTTTTTTTATTGCCTGAAAACACGGAAAAAGGACATTTTCTAAAAATAAATCCTAGCTAGATCGATTTATTGCCCCCGAAACTCCCTGGACACTAAATTTTATGAAAATCGTTGGAGCCGTTTCCGAGATTCGGATTATATATATATATATATATATATATATATATATATATATATATATATATACATATACAAGAATTGCTCTTTTAAAGGTATAGGATATGAATAATGTTTGGGCTTATAATATGAGCTAAAAGCCATAATTGTTTATTGCTACCGTACTCTAATAGAACCAGTGAATATTTTTATTCATCTGGTATAGCATACCTATGATTCGTATTAAAAATATTTCTGGGAAGAATCAGTGAGAAACCCAGCGGAATTTTGGAGACATAAAATTTCACAATAATTTTCTATAAGTACAAATGCCTGTTACCCACTCGTTTCGTGGGGTCTACATAATCGTATCAACATAAACCTTCACCGCAAACTCATAGCGTTATAAAAAGTATCTCATGGCCTATTACGCGACTTAATCGAGAACAAAAGAAAATATTATTAGAATCCGTTCAGCCTGTAAGTCTGATTGATGACCAAATATCTAAACAGACAAATATACCTGGTTTCCATAGAAGAACTTTCTAGAACGATCGACACCTAGTCAGTCGGGACCGGTATGTACTCGAACATTCTAGATGTTTCTTCAGTAAAAGGTTCTGAAATTATCTGAGGCCCTATATAAGGCCGGTATAGACAGGTAACCCGAGTCAGTATTGAATTGGCGATTCACGTGAATACTTCGAAGCGATACAACTGCGAACTAAAGTGATCAGTAGTAGAATTGTGTTTTGTTATTAGTGTGATTATTGATAGAATCAGGCGTTACTTTGCGGGAATCCATTATATAAAGATATTGATTAATTTGCAACCTTCCGCTAACTAAATACAATTATGTGTCTTACATGGATTGAAGAGCACCACCCACCCTCCCCCAATTACGTGCACTAATTCCGTCACCACTAATCCCAGCACCACTACGGTGAAGGTTGCAAATTAATCAATATCTTTATTAGTGTGATTTTAAGTTATAGTGTTCTGTAGTGTTAATTTTGGTAATTCACGACGAAGTTTTTAAATGTCGCAAAACCAAAGCTTGTAATATTATTAATAAAATAATAATTAATAATCGTAATTAAAATTAAAACTAAATTTAAAATCTTATCTTATCTTATCAATTATTATTATTTTTCATATTTATATTACATTTTTAATACAATAAACTATATATGTTGGTGTAAGTAAGATCAATAAATTATATAATTTAATAATAATATTTAATAATTTTAATAAATTACATATTTAAGCGACACTAGCTTAATGACAGGGCGCGGACCGCGAACTAAAAAGGTCGTGTGTTCGGATCCGCCATTCGACTACTGGCGTGAACCACTCGTAACACAAGCAATTTAAGCTTACCACGAGTGGTTAAGGGGAATATTAGTAATGTTTATGTTAATATTCTTTAAAAAAATAACAATTTTCGGACTCGGACTTCAACAGATACAATAGTTACAAATACATGTAACATTTTATTAATGCTTGTAGAAAACAGTTGTCATAAATTATTGTAAATTTGTTCTCTCATCCATACTTACTAAAACTTTCGTCATTATCAAACATAGATTTTACCAGGAGTTTTCGTTTTGCAAATACGATGTTTAACTATTTAAGCTTGGACTTTATTAAAATTGGAAACGGTATATTAGAACAAAAATACAAATGGAGTTTAAAATTGGAACAAAAGTTCTTAAACGGAGATATCAAATTTGGATGAGAGTTCGCTATCTTTATACATGAACATATAAAATGCGTTTTTCGGCTAAATTTCAGCTTATAATCGTTGATTGTTGCTTACTTAAATTAAATTTTATTTATCACTAAGCCTGTCTCTTTTATTGTTATTAGTGAAAATAGAGAGAATCACTTTCAGATTTAAATGTGACAAACAAGCACACAGTTCACCTGATGGTAAGTGGATGCTGTAGCCCATGGTCATCTTCATTTATCCTAGATTAAGAATCAAAATGCAGATGTGTTGTCACCCATGAGGACTAAGATGGAATGCCACGTTTTCAGTAAAAGGAGTTGCTGATTCTTTACACTTACCATATGAAACATAGTAGCATTAAGATGCTATTTTATACTGTTATTCTGTGAGAGCATGGTCCTATCCTTGTCGGGACGACTCATTCGTGCTCCCACAATAATATAGACGTAGCGTTGCTCTATTACGTTGAAAATTTCTTAATGAGCTATATAATATAATAATCTTACGCACACCATATGTCGCCAGTGGGGACTAATGTTAACTTATTTGTCATGCAGATGGTATACACAAAACAATGTCTCAGTGCTCTATTCTTTAATTTATTACTTTTAAGAATATCCGTAGTTGGATTTATCCATTTTTTATCAAACTTATACTAAATATGACTAATATATCAGAAAGAAACATTAATCGCTACATTTTTCTACTAAATTAGCTTTCTTCGCTATGAAATCTGCCAAATATTCAACATTCAATTTTATTTAATACAAACATTCAACGCATTCCAAAGTGGCGCGATCTTGGTAGATGAAGCGCTGTGAACGCCCTAATTAGTGAGTGGGCTATTTTTTATATATAGAATTACTTACTACTAAGGGTGGGTTTTATTTTATTTTTTATAGAAGAGAGGGCAAACGAGCATGCGGCTCACTTGATGTTAAGTGACTACCGCCACCCATGATCAACCGCAACACCAGGGGAATTGCAGGTGCATTGCCGGCCCTTTAGAAAGGAGTAGCTCTTTTCTTGAAGGTCCCTAGGACGTATCGGTCCGCTAAAGTCGCCGGTAGTAAACTATTCCACAGAGAGGTCGTACGCGAAAGAAAACTCCTTCTGAAACTTACAGTGGTGGACCGCCAAGCATCCAGATGGTGTTGATGGTGTCGGGACGATTGCCGCGTGGTGCGTTCACGAAATTTGGCGGCTAGGATCAATCCGAACAATTCCTCAGAGCACTCCCATGGATGCATGAAAAGTGACCAAAAGTATGGCGGGGCGAACGATCAAGTCTACTGTATTAGTGTGGTTCAAAAGGAACCAAAAAAATTGTTGAGGTAGCACGTGGCAGACTTTGGACAATATACTTGCCTTGAAATTAATTTGAGGCGTTGGCTGATACGACGAGAGCTGACCTGCTGTGGATAAAGGAACAACAAATAGTATAACAGAAAATAATAAAGATGGGCACTTACCTGGTGGAAGCGGCGAGAGGCCTTTCTCTTGACGGCTATGCTCCCACGATGAAAATTGCGAAGACAATGGTGTTTTCTTATAGCTTTCGACATTTCCCCTTTCTACATGATGAAGCGCGCCTCTCATTGGAGGAACAAAGATGCATTTACCAGTATCTAGCTCCCCCAGTAGGGGGAACTGTGCAGAGATGGAAGAGATGGCTGACAGAAATTCCCCTCACGAAGAATGCATGCGTTCCAGAAGGAAGGCGAACTAGTTTCTCGTCAATACTGCCTATGTGCTCTGAATTTGCCTTGGCAATGACTCTTTTGAAGAACCTAGAGGCGGAATTATACTTCTTTTTTAGAGCGCTGGTGTTTACATCCCGGGACGTTGATGCGTCAGCCCAGGCTTGGAAACACTCCTGCTTATAGCATGATGCTATTTTACAGGAGCGACCAAACCATGGCTGATATTTGCCTACAATGGGCACCACACAGGAAGGGATAAAAAGTTCCATAGCATGAAGTACCACATCAGCGACAGAATCCTCAACAACGTTGGGATCGTCCGGCGAGAAGCAAACCCGCCCCCAAGGGTAGGATGCAAAGAAAGACCGCATCCCATCCCAATCGGCTGACCTATAGTGCCAAACACGGCGACAGTCTGCAGAATGCAACTGCGATTTCAGCGTGACTGGCACCACACTCTGGACAAGACAATATTTCGAAGAGCCTAAAGAGGCGTCGACGGAAATCTGATATCCGTCCGGGTGAGAAGTCAGTAGAAGGTCCAACAGGGAAGGTGCATGATCCTCCACATCTGGAATCCGCGTAGGCGAAGTAATCAGTTGTATCAGACCATATGCCAAGGCAAAATCATGAACAGATCTCCCCGCATGATTGGTTAAACGTGAACAAAGCCATAAGGCGTAATGGGGGTTAAAGTCGCCGAGGATCACGATCTTTGCGGAGGGGATCTGCTGTAGCAACGAATCTGTAGCCATTTGGATGTGGTCGAAGAGTCGGTCTGTTTCGGCATTAACGCTATGGGGCCTATATAGGCACCCGTAGACGCGCGGATGGTCGTCGCTGTCTACGCGTAGCCAAAGGATGAACAGGTCCGAACCTTCAAGACTGCCGAGGCGTCGAAAACAGATGTCCTCTCTAACGTAAATGAAAACTCCAGCCCCAGGCACAAAGGAGTGTCCCATTTTATACCCCGGGTAGGAGAGATACGAGACATCAGCCGGAGAGAGAGAGAGAGAGCCCCCCCCCCCCAGAAAGGGCAGCCTCAGCACTCATGCTCAGGAGTGGAGAAACATGGTCGTGGATGCTCAGTGAAGGATTCTCCAGGGGTGCCGGTACCCTCCTGGGGTAGTCTATCATCATCTAATTCCGCTACCATGTTGATGGGGGGGGGGGATTTGGGCCTCCGGCCACCTGCACTCACCAGATGAAACGCGGAAGCAGAGCTTCCACTTCACGCCGGTATTCTGTGAGGTCGTGGTACCACCCCGGTTTGAGCTGGCCCATACGTGCAACAGCAAAGCTACCGCGTGGCTCTACCACTGTTAAAAATATACATTATAAAAATTACAAGTTTTGACTAACAAGTCGCATCACGTGACGTCGTACTGCGCAAATATTGTTACAATTTCTCCGCTAGATGCAGACTCTATAAAATATGGCCGTAGAATAATAGGGGTGCTGCAACAATGTTATTATCATCGTGAATTCGCTGTTATAATTAATCTGTAAACTGTATATGCTAAATGTATCATAGGATATAGATCGAGAATAAGGGTATTGAATTTAAGGCAATTTATTTTTTATCTTTGTTAAAGAGAAACTAAGATGTATCTTTTACGCATCATGTTCTTGTTACGAACTTGTGGTTCGTGACAATTAAGAACTGCCGATTGTATTACCAATATTGTCACTTTAATTACCGAACACAAATTACAACTTAAAACACACTAATAATTAATCACATTGACTTTAGTTCACAGTTATATCGCTCCGAAATATTCGCTAGTATTATCAATTCAATACTGACTCGGTCGCAGTCTTTAACGGTCTTATATAGGACCTCTTCCACTGAAACATCTGGAATGTTCAAGCATATACCGGTCCCGACCGACTAGTTTTAGTGTGGAATTTTCTAGAAAACTCTCCTAGTTCTGCTCCTTGATACTAAACGGCGCTAGTGCCATGTACCAGACATTAATTATGGCACACAACACTCTTTTTAATCTAGTAGGTATTCAGTTGATATTATGGAACTTTTCATTCCTTTATAAAATATATTATTTATTAAACTGGATGAAAGGTCATTTTGAACACTCAGTACAATGGGAAAGGTCCGTGCCACGCTGGGTTGGCTGCCGTGTTTTTATTTTCTAGTTGTTACCTATTAGAAAGATGCTGTTACTCATCTTATGGTGTGTTTTCCTTTGTGGGCTCTTATGACACGACGATATGGGGTAATGGGCACTTACACCGAACTTCACGGTCCATGTTAATTATACACAAGACACATAATAAAAACTATCAGGTAAATGAAATACTCACTTTCTCCTATTTATACTCGTAACTATATCAAATACACTTATAAATACTGTCTAGGGATATTCCTCGCTTATCATCATAACTTTAAAAGTACTGACTTTATATAAAAGTTTTGAGTACCATTTTGTTGCCGGCATATTTGAAACTGTATTATAAATTCAAAATAAATGAAGACGGAGGAGGCAAAACAAAATTAACTGTATTACGATAAACTTTCTGCCATGTTATCGTAAAGACTTAACTGTTTTAAAGGAAAAATTCAAAATAAATAAAGACTGAGGAGGTTAAACAAAATTAACTTTATTACGATAAAATTTCTACCATGTTGTCGTAAAGACTTAATTGTTTTTAAAGGATTTTTTTTATTATGCTAAACTAAAATGTTACTGATGACATTTAGCATGCCAGTCAAAGTGTCATAATAAGATTGCGGTCTCGCTACCTGGCGACCAAAACTTTGCCGTTGAGCTGTACCTTTGGAATAGCCAGATTATCACCGCAAAATTTCTAAAAATTACGGTGAGAATCCAACCTTACGCTTCGGCTAGGCAATTACTTTTAAAGATGCAGATCCTCCTGAGCGACCAAACTGTGAAGAGGAGACTGTACGAAGCTAAGATTCATATGCGTATACTAATTCAAATTCTAGTACTACGACGAGGCAATCGCGGACAAAGGTTAGAATGGGCAAAAAAACATTTGGTTAGGAACGATAGTCTATGGTCTAGGATGTTATTCTCAGATGAATCCAGGTTTGACTGCTATCAAGATTCACAAAGAATACGTGTTTGTGAACCTGGATCAAGGTGGAACAATCAAACAAAGATGGCTGCAGCTTTTTACATAATGTTGCAGCTGTATCAATCCGTGTTCCGGGATATGCTATAACAAAAGACTTTACAAAATTTTCCCGAAAATTTAATGACAGAAAGTGAAATTTTCACACATGTTCGTTGAAGCTGAAATCTCCTTCCATAAGGAGATATTGATAACCTCATTTTAATGAATATTCGTTGCACTGATCCGAGGTGCTTTAACTGGTAATTAATTTTAATTATTTAACAATTACAAGCTTCATGAAGATTTTTCTTTTATTTAATCACCACAAACAGAAAAGGTAATTACAGTACAAGATCAACTTTTTAATTTTACATTCGAGCTCATAGTATTTTGAAGAAATACTAGGAGTTTTAGTTTATTTCATGTTAGATTATAAATACTGCGCCTTTTGACAGAATGTTTTGAGAAAAAATATTTCGAAGACATTTTAAGTCTAGCCTAGCTTAGTCTGGTCTGATTCAAGTAAAAAAGGTTTTGAGATATTCAAAAATGATTCAAGATACTATTAATATTTTACATATTTTTTAAATATTCTCCATCATGCTCTATACAAAGTTTCATTCGTCTAAACCAACTCTAAAAATACTTTTGCCAGTCTTGATCTGACAGGTCGGAAATTGCTTCTTCGTAGGCAGCCACGGAACGGCTTCTTCGGCGCTTGAAAAAAACTGGCCTTTTATTTTTTCTTTGACAAGGAGGGAACAAAAAGAAATCACAAGGAGCTAAGTCAGGGCTGTAGGGTGGGCGACTAGTTTCAACACCACATTCCTCAATAAATGCTTTTGTTCTAAGAGAGGTATGTGAAGTAGCGTTATCGTGATGCAGCATGATTCCCCGATCCCCGTCTTTGGTCCTCTCTCCCGCACAGCTTGGAAATCTATTAGTAATGCAACTGTATTATACACTTCAGAATTGACTGACCTACAGTTTTCCAGCATTGACGTTGACAAATCTCCGCTCCGCGAAAAAAAACTAGCCACCATTTTTTTGCCGACGTTGCGAGGTCTGCAGTTTTGTCGGTAACTGTGCTTCTGAGTAGACCCATACCGATGATTGCCTTTTATTTTTCGGATTATATTGATAGATCCATGCCTCGTCACGGGTAACATCTTCTGATACATGCCTAGATGCCGCGTTTTTAAAACGTAGACGAATTTTATAACACCAATCCACACGAGTCTATTTTTCGCTTTCGGAGAGCAAACGAGGGATCTATCGAAATCAAAGCTTCCTCACTCCAAGATGTTGATGTAGGATAGTATGAATGCTCCCCGAACTAATGCCTATAATCTTTTTGATGTCAGTATATGTGATTAGTGGGTCTTCTCGCACCAACATTTCAGTAGTCCATATATTTTTTGCCGTTAATGCTGTTTGCGGGGCCCCGGTTCATTGGTCACCTTTAGGTTAATTTTACCCCTTTTGAATGTAGCAAACCACCTAAAAATTGTTGCGCGTGATAGAGTTGAGTCCCCTAATGCTGACTGTCTCGTTGTAAACTTAATTGTTTGGTTAAACCAAATTTAAAATCATAATAGATCATAGCGCGCAAATGTTCACGCTTAAGATCCATCGTATTAAATGAAAAGCGCGTGAAACGTTGCAGGAAAATTAATAGAACTTTGTTTTTTTTTTAATATTGAGCAATTGGCTAATGGCTTATTATATATATCATGCGTGCGTTACATTTTTATATTTCGAGCATCTCAAAACTTATTGAGTGACCTACGTATAACCTGTAAAAGTATAGTATATTTGCAGATGTTGCAAAGTTTAAAATTTTGCAACATCTGCAAATTATTATTATTTTAGATTAAATAATTGAATTCCGATAACACTCGTCTCTCCTGAGCACAGGCCTCCTCTCTTTTCTAAAAGGGTTTTAGGGTAAGGAAATGTCCATAACGTTACCCTAATGCGTGTTAGCGAATTTCACATGTTTTCGAAATATTTTTTTTCTTATATCTCAGACATGCAGGTTTCCTCACGATGTTTTCCGTCATTGCCGAACACGTGGTACATGAGCATTTAAAATTGCAATTAACAATTTCATTGGTGCTGGCGGGAATCGTACTCGGGTTGCTCGCGTACTGAGAAATTTACAGCAAGCGTTTACCATGAGCTACCACGGTTAATAGGCAGGTAACATATATGTAAGTAATTCAATATTTCAAAAATTTATTAAATAACATTAAAAATACAATAATAAATAATTAATATTAAAATGCAATGCTTTCTATTCTTAGTATATTAATCTAAACATCTACCTTTTGCCTGTAAGTTCACGAATGGACGCAGGTTACCACTATAAAGAGTTTCAGGTGTTTTGTTGTAATCGACAAGTCCAGATCTCGATCACAAATACGGCGTTATGCTGCTGCCCATAATCTGGATAAGATATTTAAAGCTGACTTTCCAGATTATATCACCATGAATTAATAAAGAGGATAGTAACGAAAGATAGAAGGATTTCTTGAAAGGTGATATTTAATTCGATCGGGATTTCCCGAAATCTCTCGGAAACTTTATATAATTGATACAGTTATAGTTTATTTCAAGGAAAATACTAAGAAACTTTCAAAGCAAACTTGTCCAGTATGAATGGATCCCTTGATAATAAAAGTAGGATAGAACGACTTTGTTTATCCCAGTGCCTATAAACGAAACGAAACGTCTTAAATTTTTATATAATTCAATGTTTTAAGTCTCAAAAGTATTGGATTTTTTAATCAAAAAATGATTTTTCGGCGGAATGTATTTGTTAAATTCGTCATCCTATTGTATTTTTTTATAGAAGAGGGGGCAAACGAGCATGCGGTTCACTTGATGTGAGTAACTATAGCCGCCAATAATTAACTTCAACACCGGGGGGGGGGGCTGCAGGTGCGTTACCAGCCATTTAGAAAGAAGTAAGCTCTTTTCTTGAAGTTCCTTAAGTCGTATCTACTGTCGATATGGATGGTATCATGCATTTTGACGTGATGTTTGTTCGTGCAATTTGGCTGCTGGTATTAATCCGAATACTTCCTCAGAGCACTCTCGCTGGTAAACGGAAAGATATGCAACATCCCTTCGCAGCTCGAGTGAATCGAGCCGATCAGAAAGAACTCGGAATGTCATCGATTCAAACCAATCTGTGCTGGATGCGGTCGAATGGAAGGAGCTGGCACTGGGGAGCCCCGGATCAGAGATGAAAACAGTATTCCATGTGAGGCCGAACTTATGCTATGTAAAGTTGCAGCAATGTGCCGTCGGGAAATACTGTCCCGATCTGCTGAACACGCCAAGCTTTTTAGAGGCTGATTTGGCCTTCCCTTCCAAGTGACCACGAAACTGTACATTATTCGATATGCTGATGCCGACTCGTCCAGTGCTAGATGAGGCTGCAAGGGGAATGCCTTTAAACTGAGGACGCGCAAACTTGTGTCTTCTGGGGATGCAGAAGAAACAGCGTTGGTGGTATCACGCAGCCTAGTGGAACACCAGCGTTATTAGGCTCGTTATAAGAGCATGCACCATCTACTACGACCTTGATGCTCCGATCAGCAAGGAAACTAGTGATCCAATTGCACAATTTCTCGGGGTGCCCATAGGAAGTGCGAAACGAAATGAGCGCTTCCTGCCAAATCCGATAGGAGGCTTTCGCTACATCCAAACTAACGGCCAATGCCACTCCCTTGGTCTCTACTGCCTTCGTCCATCTATGATTTAGGTAGATCAGAAGATCACCAGCTGAACGACCCCAATTTTAAAAAATCAAGAAATAGTGGAATAAATTTATGCCAGTGTTTCGTACGAGGCGACGATGCTATATGGCGGAAAAATCTTATCATACGACATATGGCGGTATAAACATCTACCTATACAGATGAGGGAGGGTTCAGCATAGATAGCAGATGCGAGGCGACTGGTACTGTGGTCATCAACCTCATTATCATGCAGCATGATTAAGGACCAATCTTGTCTACAAAGACTCATGTCCAGGCTTTTACGGGTTGACGAAAAAGAATATCTACATTTCTATGTCCGTCTGCTACTCCTTAAAAAATCGTAGGATTTTAACATGTGATATCTCGATATATTTGTTATAAATGTGAGTAGCAAGGACTGTATTACATCCTTTACTACGTGGTAAGATTCATTCTTGCCCAGGAGAAGAGTGGTTTAGTCCGGGTAGGTACTACCATCTTAGCAACTTCTGTTGCCAAATGGCAATGCCTATAATTACTGGCTGTGAGGCATTCCGTCTTAGTCCTGACAACTGACATCGTATTTGTTTGAAGCTGGGTGTGGGTGTCCATGTACTGCAGGAGCTACTTACCATCAGGTTGACTGGAAGATCGTTTGTCATTTAAGTTTTATAAAATAATCCTCGCTGCATGCGGTCTGTTTTTATATCGTTTTTATATTTAAAGAATAAGAGTGACAAACGTGCACACGGTCCACCTGAATGTTAGTGGGTGCTGTGGGCCATAGACATCTACATCTGTCCTTAGTAAACAATCAAAATGCAGATGCTTTGTCACATCTGTGGACTAAGATGGAATGCCTCGTTTTCAGTGAAAGGGGTCTCCGATTATCTACACACACACACCATACGAAACAGTAATTAAGCATTAAGAGCTGCTATTTTACGTTGGTATTCTGTGAGAGTGTGTTCCTTGCTCGGTTCGATAATATACCTGCAGCATTGCTCTATTAAGAATAACTGTAGTGGGATTGTGTAAAATCTGTTTGGTCAAAACGATTAAAGTTCCAACGTTGAACGTCTGGTTTCATTTTAGTACCTATTATTGTTAAACAATTCTGTTGTCTAGTGTGATGACGTTTTACTTTAATTAAGTTGAACTGAGAAAGGAGCTCACAGTCTAACTTGTACAGATCACAAGTAGCTAATGCAGCACATTGATACCCTCAAATTCAAACAAAAAATCTGCAGATGTGACCTCTGGGGGCCAGGAGGGACTACCCCACGCAACCTGTAATTATAGTTAGTGGCTCTCTATACTCTTCAGACCGAAAAAGACCTGTGCACGCATTGCTGCACGCCAGCAGAACTACCAACCCAACCTACCTAAACGGACTTCTGGGCACTAATATCACTATTATATAGTTTATATAACAATAGTAAACAAAGAATGAGTTATCTTATTTAATTCTCACATATTCCGCTGGGGTACGGTGGTTTGCCTATATTTATTGTTTATTGCTCTGCTAAAAGCATCTGTATTTATTGTGAATGATATTACTGCATTGGAAATTTAATTATCTACTACTGAATGCTTGCGGATTCCGTTTGCAGTATGGATAATGAAACATTAAAACCAAAAAATTACATAATGATTTCTTATATTTACGCGAACACTACACATTGAAATAATACTAGATTTTACGGAATTTATCGCGTATATTTAACTTTTTAAATACCCGACGTTTCGAACGCTTTACAGCACTCATGGTCACGGGCGGGACTGAGATGTTCAACGTCCATATGTCATAGTTAACCGCGGTTACCATAGATTAAAATTTAACTTTTGTTTCGATCTATGCAGTGTGAACTTATGGTATCTTAAAGTCTTGCAGTTGTATGCTTGGGTTGGGATCTAATTTCATTTATTATAGGATCCCAAGCAGATGGTAGCACCCAGCCATCTTCTCTATTGAAATTAGGATGTTTTTTGATTTCAATAGCCTCGCGAATCATCCTTGGAAGGAATCGGTGTTCTTTAGCGAGGATTTGCGGTCTATCAAATCTGATGTAGTGACGGGGGCAGTACACTGCACGAAGTCTGCGGTCTGTGAACACGTACAGTCCCCCGTCACTACATCAGATTTGATAGACCGCAAATCCTCGCTAAAGAACACCGATTCCTTTCAAGGATGATTCACGAGGCTATTGAAATCAAAAAACATTTTTGTTACTATTCCCCTTTACCGTTCGTCTCTCGTATTATACGGCTTAAAAGGAATGTTGATGCCGCTAAATATTGGAAGCAATAAAATCTAGTTGATATTTTTCATTAATGTAAATAAATAAAATTAAAAGTTTTCATTTATAAACACAAGTATTTAAGTAGTATTTAAGGTCTTACAAGTTGAACGAAAAATGCGCCTGTATCAGAAGTAAGCCCCTCTTCCATATCGTAAAATATCCTAAAGTAACAATCACTTTCACTAAATTTAACGCTAAACAACATAATATTTTTTTTTAATATAGAAAGTAAAAATAGTGTGTGTAGTGTGTCTATGTAGTGAATTTATAGTGTGTGTGTGTGTGTAATATTTGTGTAGTGTATATACGTTTAATGTGTGTTGTGTGAAAGTTCCCCCTCTGCACAGCCCTACGATATAAGAGGTCTTGCGATCGTCGTTAAGCCACTGAGCAGAGGAGATGATTACATGTACAGGTACATGGGGGTTACGGTGTGTGTATGTATGTAACGAGTGAGTGCATTACACATAAATATCCTCGTATCAAAATTGAAATTTTAATAGGTTTTCTACCCCAATAAATTCTAACGTCTACAGCCATTCAGTGGGTTCATTCAGCCCCCTCTGCACAGCCCTACGACATAAGAGGTCTTGCGATCGGCGTTAAGCCACTGAGCAGAGGAGATGATTACATCTACAGGTACATGGGGGTTATGGTGTGTGTATGTATGTAACGAGTGAGTGTATTACACATAAATATCCTCGTATCAAAATTGAAATTTTAATAGGTTTTCTACCTCAATAAATTCTAACGTCTACAGCCATTCAGTGGGTTTTTGTTCACAGTTTTCATAGTCACAGGATTGTGGTGTAGGTACTATGACGTAGCAATGTAACTGGAATATTAAATAATATCATCACTCAACGTGGACTTCATATAATATATTCTGACTTCATATAGTAATAGACTTCATATAGTAATATAATATTATTATATTTATAAAAGGAGACACCATTCACATGTCTCTACCTGAAACCTCGTAACACAAAGCCTACCCCCTACCTATGTACCTACGTCATATTTACTGTATATAAGTCTCCTTCAAATCAATAAAGAGTGGAGTTGTAAACTGTATCAGTGAGTTTAATTTCTTTCATTGTCCCAACATTGACATGGCGACCCTGCCAGGCGATGGGTTGCGACAATGCATGCGCACCGCCGGGCCTATATAATTAAACAGGTGGGAGGTAAAATATAAATATTAGTAAATTAAATAATGAAGAAACATTATGAAGAAACATAATGAAACGGTTGACAAAAAATAATATTATAACGGAATTGACACACTATTATTATTTTGAAGGAGATATTAACGGATACTAACGAAGATAAAATTTTATAAGAAAATATATACAAAACAACGAAGGCAAGATGATAAATATTCCATCAAGCGTATAATTTACGAAGAATAAAATAAATTATAGCCCAGCAGCCTCAGCCGAAAAGAACAAAGAAGAAATTAAGAGGTAACTTCGCACCGGTGTGATTTTAATACTATTTAAAATTTTATTTATCAATTTGAGATTGTTTTTATATTCTTGTTGCAATTAATTTTTTTAAAGTTAAATATTAAACATTTCGTATTTAATATACCTATGTTTAAATTGAATGTGTTTATCAGATAACTCACGACTCAATTGATTTTTTTATATGTATCTAAAAAAACCATAATGCAATATTAAAAATTATGGTACGTTTTAAGCACTTATATTTTTATTAATGCGCAGACGATTTTAATTTTATTTTTATTATTGTTTTATAATATAATTTTTGTTACTGTGGTTTGCAAAACATATGAATGAAATAATACGATGAAATTTCATTTTAACGTATTTATTTACAATTTATTATCAATTGAATTTTTCATATTTTCTTGTTAAAATAACACTTTTTTGTCTTTTCTTGAGACAATAAACAAATCAAAATAAGTTAAATGTAACAAGCATCAATATTTACACAGTGAATAGCAATATGATATGTAATAAGCGTATATTAAAGCGTATATTATAATGAATATTGGATTGAAGTTTGTATGGAAGTGGAGCATGAAAGTATATAGTCAAAGTTAATAACAGGTACAATAAAGATATAAAGGATAGAAGAAAATAAAGATAGAGAAAAAAAAAGAAATAAAACAAAAGTTGACCTTAATAAATAAGTGTAGCCCTACTGTACAAACAATTCAGGATTTCGATATACTGACAGTCTACTTGGCACCACTGAAGGGACTGTAGCACCGCCCAAATTTCAACGGAATCAATGGCTTTCTGATAGTCCATATACGCCGGGCAAAGTGGCAGATTGCATTCTTCGGTCTTCTGTACAATTTGCCGAAGGGTATGTATGTGGTCTATGGTGCTAAAGCGTTTTCGGAAACCGGCTTGTTTGGGAGGCTGGAAGTCATCGAGTGTGAGTGCGAGACGATTCGTAATGACTCTCTAAAACAGCACATAGACGCGGCTCAGAAAGGATATCGGTCTGTAGTTCTTCAAGAGAGCGTTGTGACCTTTCTTGAAGAACAACATCACCTCACTTCTGTTCAAAGTTTCGGGAGTAGTGCCACCATGGAATACGGAATTAAATCTCTCTCAATCGCTTCTTCTATACGAATGATGACTGCAGCTTCATTTCCCATCAAACAGCCATGAGATTAAGAGTGTAATGAGAGAGTTTTTGTGTTCTTCTGCAGGGGTTCTTGCAGAACTTAACTCTGACCGCATGGACAGTTTTCACGAGCTTGTCATTCATATCGTCCACTTTATTGCACTCTTCTAGGTACTGAAAACGGTTTTGTAATTCGACCTAAAAGTTTTTGGGACCCCGGATCAATTTACGAGGGAGACATTCATTAGACGAGACCTTTCCAACTTTAGGTTTAGGTTCAGTGTGCCTCTAACCATTCGGTGATCGCTGCCAGTTTTCACCCTCGGGATCACTGAGACATCACTAAAAAGTTGGCGTCTGGTTGTCATAATGAAGTCAATCTCATTTTTTGTCGAACCGTCGGGGCTCAACTAGGTCCACTTCCTGTGGGGCCGCTTCTGGAAAAAAGAGTTCATCCCCTGGGTTCCGTTGTCCTATTTCAAATTTCCCTACCTTCAGCTCACTGCTTTCTTTTTAGCCTAGTTTTGCTTTGAAGTCTCCCATCAACACCGTATAGTTTATTTTAATGAAATTCCTATGACGACATACACTATGGGTAACTTTCTCCTGATGAACTGACAACATGGATGTACCTTAAATAAATCTTGAAGTAATTTTTAAAACCTTCAGTTAAAAAAAATATTTTTTTTAACATCCAATAGTTTTCTTTATTAGTCAGTAATTTTTTTCCGTTCAGTCATTTAGTCACAACACTATTTTTGATTCATCAAAACCTGGCAACCCAGTAAACATCAGGCAGCTTAGTTTAATTAAAAATACGACTTTATGAGGGAGGCCTCTATTTAGCAGTGGACTTTAATAGTCTGTAATGGTAACGGTAACGCAACATGCGTTACCGCGTATCGTACCGTACCGTTACAGCGTTACATTACACTCTTCCTTAGTGGGTTAGAAAGATCAGAGTCAATAACAGAAGACATGTTCTAGAGGTCTTACGCCGCATATCTGAGGATCCAATTTTAACCGGAGCTTCTTCGAACGTGTTATGATTGTCTTTAATGCTGCATCCGGGCCTACTTATGATCTTATCGCATAAGCATTGCAAGTAAAGCAATATTATATTAAGGTGTATCTGGGGTGATTCTATTATTATTAAAAATAAATAATATCGAAACTGCAATACTGTATTAAGGCTAACGCCGACTATGCCGTGAGGTTATAAGTCTTTACTTATAACCTCACGGCATCTTTATGCAAATTTGCATCTTTATGCAAAGGAGCAAAAAATATTTTTACACTCGTTGGTCCGCCTGTTATTCATCGTCAAACTTCTGAAAGATCGATTGAGGTTATATTCACAATATATTATATTTGTTTTGTCTAGACGATATTAACCAATTCCATATTTACTCTGTAAGCAACGGATTAAACACAGATTAAAAATATGAAAGGGCAAAACAATGCCTGTAAATAATAGCTTGTATGGCTCCGTTGAAAAATATCAATTTGAAAAATCTACTTAATTACGGGGCTTAACAAAAATGATGCACAAAGCTGGAAACTTAAGTTGTATCGGGAAAGAGAAGGTTAGTATAAAATGCCTCTGATTTTACGACTACTTAAGTGTTGACTTGATTAAAAATCACCTAGGAGGTCATTGTCTTCACCATAGAACTTCCTCATATTTCTTATTAGCCTGTAAAAGACTACTGCAAGACAGCCCTCACCCGTGGTAGAGATTTTCTCTAATCATCACACACATTAAAGGCAGTTTAACCACAGATCCAAACGCTCCGCACTTTTGATGCTGTTCCCCTTTTACGATTTCGGAACTTTCGGATAAGCTACCATCTATTGAAAACCACAAGATCTTTTTGGTATATCCCATAGTCGTGTTCTACGATACATACGAAACGGCAATCCTTTTTTTCCTCATTCTTGTTATTTATTAAATGTCAGAGCTAACAATACTTACGTAGTACTTAAGCTCGATTATTACGAAAATTTACCATTTACTATTACCTACTAACATAATATGGTGTAATTATTGGTGTACGCGTGTAGTACGCGAGTGAAGCTACTATGAAGAATACCAGAAATGGTATCTGATCAATTGCGTTATACCATCGTATATATAGCAGACGTAAAATACCCAAACTGGTGATGGGGAGCAACGTCAATGTGAAATTAAATACTATTCCAACCTGGTTGGGATGTATAAATATCTAAAAAATGATAAATAAGATAAAATATATGTTAAATAATATAATACTATTTATAAAATAAACAAATAAATAAATACCCAACCAGATGGAAGTATTCTTTATAGCATCGGGTGACAAACGAGCACAAAGTCCATCCGATGGTAAGTGGATGCTGTGGCCCAAAGACATCCACATGATTCTTAATTAAGAATCAAAATGCAAATGGTTTGTCACCCCTAAGGACTAAGATGGAATGCTTCGATTCCAGTTAAACGGGTCTCCGGTTCTCTACACTCACCATACGAAACACAGTAGGATGAAGCTGCTATTTCACGCTGGTATTCTGTAAGAGCGTGGTCCTGCTTCGGTCGAGTCGACCCATTCATGTTACAACTATAATATAGCTGCAGCTTGGCTCTAACACGTTGTAATTATTATTATTTAAACAAAAAAAAATCCAATCTCACCTATATATTTGAATTTAATATGTTTTCATTTAAATCACGATAAGAACTTCATAAATCACAAAAAAAAATAATTGAAACAAACCAGTTCCCATTTCGATTTATAGAAAAAAGGATTTACACAATTTTTATTTTAGATTTGTCTCAAAAATGAGAATGACTCAATGAACCTAAGAAGCGTGTACCCAAAAAAGTTACTTTTTTTACTTTACGAACCTTACCATGCAAAAGGTGCAGCCTCATACATGATGATGCTGCCTGCAAATTGTAACATTGTTGATTTCGCTATCTGTTGGGGGTTTTGCGTCTTTTCTAGATTTTCCATTTGACTATTACGCAGCCTCCGTAATGAAATATAATTGTTTTTTTTTTAACTCCAACTCCTCATAGCATCGAAACGACTACTTTAATAGAACAAAGTTAAAGGGAAATTATCCCAAATCGATTACGAGACGAAAGGCAAGCGAATTTCATTTGTTTTGAATTTCATGAATTAACGAATAGGAATTTCAATAAAGCCGTAATGTTGTCAACAAGAGCGAGCCGGAAAGGCTGAATGTCGATTTAAGTTAATGTATATAAATATTTTAATCAATTTGCGAACTTGCTATAAATAAACAACGAAATTGATTCGATCGGATTTTAATTAAATATTTTGTTACATTGGTGTGACACATGTAGGTACTGATTTAATCTGTAATTTGTTTGACTGCCCCGTTTGTCTAGTCGCTTCGAATCCCTCGCTTGAGCAATAAACCAGTAATTTTTCGGTCGACAAATTTTCATGAACAGATTTTACCTTTCTCTAATCGTGTTGATTGGTATCTAATCAAACAATGGGACCTATACTACTTAGGCATACACTCGTGCGCAACAACTCAGTCCTGCACAGTTGGCTAGTATCCATTAAGACTGGCCCCATGACAGAAATTCCATATGTAAGACATTAATTAATAAACGTTGCAACTGTCTTAGAATGTTCAAGGCTTCTTAAATGATGTAGTATTTCACATATATCTATGAAGACGTTATATTATTATAAAAGTAGAGATCAGAAGGATATCAAGAACTAAACACCAATGTAATCACCAATCAAGAGTTATATAAAAATTTATCAACAAGAGGCTCACAAGTTACCTCAATAAGTTTCACATCTTATCCTGTTCATAATTATATATATATATATATACATATATATATATATATATATATATATATATATTTTTTTTAATTTCATATTTTAAGATTCACATCTGTCAGCTGCTATTTAGCATAAATTGCAATTGCCCAACTGTAACTAGACTAACTTCTACGAAGTACCTTGGGGTCTTGTTGACCAAAAACTTTCACGGCTATCTCATGTCGAGCTAGTTTCTAGATGATTTCGTAAATTAATGTGGATTTTTAAAACATTAAGATACTTTGCAAATAGGAAGTTACTTCATCAGATCTATATTGCGTTGGCACAATCTATTTTGATTTATGGTTTAACGATATGGGATTGTGCTGTAAAATAATTTTTATACAATAAGTTATATATATATATATATATATATATATATATATATATATATAACTTATTCTAACTAATTGTTATATACACACACGTAATGTAAGCGAAAAAGCAATCGGCGAATTTCAGGGACCTTTAGAGTGGATTATTCCACTGAGGACGTAATAGCGGCTACACCTTCACGTATTAAACTTACAGTCTTCAAAATAGGGAAACAGTTCATCTTGTGATACTTTTTCAGCTGGGTCATTAATGGAATGGCCTATACGAAAGAGCAAAACTAGCAAAAAAGTGACAAAAACTGGCATATAGGTACAACATTAACCTTACCAAAACAATTATAGCACCGTGTTAACAATGGATATAAAAATGTTATAGTTATTTAAAAAACATACTTTTTACCACAATTTGCTTCAACTTAGCAAATTTTTAAAATATTGCAAGACGTAATTAAACAACACACAATAATTAAACAAACACCTAATAATTTTTTTCAATATGGCAACAACAGGAGAGGTCTACGCCAAGCAGTAGACTTTTACTGGTTGATGATGAGGAAGAAGATGTGATAAGTTAAGAATTACTATGATGATGTTATAGTGACGTCACATTTTATGATACATTAATCAGTAGATTTAAGTAAGCATTTTTTTTCTATAAAACTGAAATGACAAACAAACTCCATAAATAGAAGGCTATAGGTGCATTGTCATCGCTAACGGATCCGCATGTAATAATGCTGGCTATCAGACCGGTCTATATATACCCATCAGACCGGAACACAGCGATTCAAACACTGCTGTTTATATACCTAGCCAGACGCACTAGTCAGAAAAGGAACATTAGTAAATTAATTAATTATTTGTAAATTATAACTTTAGTGTAACGACAAAATAAACACGGTCGCCGGCGCTACGCTTGGTACGCTGTGAATTTTATTTTTACGAGATAATGGTTTTTGTTTATTCTTTGAAAATGCTTGACAGTATTAACTTACTTCTATGATCGATATTTTTTTTATTGGAAAAATTTTTGAAGGAATATATTATTTTCTTCTTTCAAGTTCAAAATTACATTGTGATGCTGCGGTCATATTATGTAAAATCTAAGTCTGGCGAGAAAATTGAAGCGTCGTTCCCGAGCACTATGATTTAACGTGACGCGACTTCGAAGTTGTAATGATGCTGCATTCTAATGGTCTCCTCAGATATAGATACTCCTTAAACAAAATATAAAAATATTTTTTAAATATAAATACATTTTAGCACTCCCATTTAAAAGTAGCGGAAGGGAACACTTTTAGAATAATATAGTCGTATGCCTGTTACAGGCAATTTTTTTAAGAAAAAATTATTTAACATCTTCGACGTAATGATTTAAAACTTCTCTACGTAAAATATGCAAAATTTACTGGTTAGGTTTCCCGTGAGTATATAAGTATGTCTGTGTAAGTAACTAACATCTGTTCCTTTGTGACCATTTAGAGCCTAAGCTATAATATAATTATAATATATTATAAGCTATAATGAATTTCAAAGGTTGAGATGGCGTTGTGGTAATTATTCCACGGGATTTTCATGGTGCTAATATATAACATACAACAACAAACAGAGCCATGGTAGCTCGAGCCCGAGCAAACCGGGTTCGATCCCCGCCGGTACCAATGAAATTGTTGCAATTTTAAGTGCTGATTCACCACGTGCTCGGCGGTGAAGGAAAACATCGTGAGGAAACGTGCATGTCTGAGAAATAAGAAACCAAAAATATATTTCGAAGATATGTGAAGTTCGCCAACACGCATTGGGGCAGCCCGGCGGACAATTCCTTGACCTAAAACCCTCTCAGAAATGAGCGAGTATATATATATATATATATATATATATATATATATATATATATATATATATCATCGGAGATGATTATATATATATATATATATATATAGGCTGTAACTAACTTTAATATAAAACACATTTAGAAAATGTAATAATTCAAATTCCTTCCTATTTAGTGTTGCAGCTACAATGCGGTGTGACTCTTCCTCATACATATAAAGTCGGCACATAAAAAACTAAAAGTTTTTACGCATAAAATTAAAAATGAATCTGATATGCTTTACAGTACGGGACCATCTGAATAAATTTATAGCAAAATAAATTCAGCTGAGATAAAAATGAATTTACGACTTGCATATCTATAATCGACATGGAAATACACTAACTGAAGCGAGAAAAAGACTTTGTAAATATTATACTGATTATTAATTTCATAGCTCTTCCGACAAATGTTTGAAAATGGACCACTCCCACAGTTGGGAAGATTAAAAAATGTAGTGACAAACGAATACAGTCCACCTACAGAAAGCAGCTGCTGCAGCTTATGGACATCTGCCAACTTCAATCAAAGAAAGCCATAAATGCGTTGTTACCGATCTTGGTATGTTTCATCTAACGACGGTGTAACGTCTGTATGTATGTGTGTAACTATCTATCGTATAATATTTTTTACTTTCTTTTCTACTACTTTTCTGCAGTAGCTTTTTTTCTGTTAATAATTACTTGTACTATTGTGTCTTTTTAATTTTTTTTTGTTATTATAGTGTATTCTCATCTGGTTGAGCTGAATAAATATATAAAAGGAAATGATAAATATACATAAGTATATATTTCATATACAACCATAAATAAATAAATAATAAATAAATGAATAAAAACCCAACCAGATGGAGGCCCTCGGCAGGGGAGACCAAACGGCCGAGGGTTAGGGGGAAAGGGAAAGAAACCAGCGGACGATGCGGGCGGTATCGAGGAGCACCGCCTTCTGCATTTGAACCTGGAGCGGTCCGTCACGGAGTCCCAGCCGCCTCAGATGACCCGAGAAGCTGACTGGGATTAGCCCGTTTGCAGAAACGACTACAGGAATAATTTCACCACCCACCCACAACCCACATGTCGGTCACCTCGTGAGCCAGATCCAGATATTTTGTTCGCTTATCTGTTACGGCTTTCACGAGGTTCTCGTCCAGACCAAAAATATTCTTGATTGTGCCTGGTCCTTCAGCACAATATCGGGCTTATTCGCAAGAATAGTCCTGTCTGTGATGATGGCCCGGTCCCAGTAGAGCCTGGCGCGGTCATTTTCTAGCACGGCTTCCGGCAAGTACTTGTAATACGGCAATTTCCGTTCCACGAGACCGTATTTCAGAGCGAGCTCCTGGTGTAGAAATCTGGCTACTAGGTTTTGCCTGTGCAAGTACTCAGAGTTAGAAAGCGCCGAACAACCGGAGATAACATGCCTAAGCGACTCACCGGGATGTCGACAAGCTTGACAGACGTCGACGGTGCCATCCTTTAGGATGTATCTCCGATAGTTGTTGGTCTTAATAACCTGATCCTATATTGCACAGACAAAACCCTCGGTCATAGAAACGTAGCTAGTTGAGGGAGGCGACTGTATCTACGAAGGGCTCATGTAGAGCCCTGTAGTACCTCCAGTGGAGCTCCTTCTCCTTCCATACAGTCTCCCGGTCGTAAATGCTAAGCACTGCTGGGTCCTGCCATTGCTGGTTGGCTAAGGATAGAGGGGTAAGCCCTTTATCACTAGAAATGACGCCATTATAGAATGGATCATCCGATCTCGCCAGAAAGTAATGACGGAGGCTGCACACTTCGCGATTATGCATGGCGAGTGCGCTCAGAAAGCCACGCCCACCGTGCTTTCGTTGCAAGTACAGCCTCATTACCGACGATCTTGGATGCATCCTATGGGACGTCATGGTAGTGCGGACTTTTCTATCCAGGGTGTTAAGTTCAGTCTGAGTCCTCTGAGTATGCCAAAGGTATACATGAGGACAGGCATGACCCAACCGTTATATGCGTGTGTCTTATTCACACCGAACAAAAGGCTGTTAAGCACTTTGGTCAAGCGTTTCCATAAGCAATTCCATAAGATGGGAGCGACTGGAGGCGAATAACTTGAGGTCATCCATATAGAAAATGTGGGTCACTTTTGTACCTCCTTTCCGAAGCTGAAAACCCCTCCCGAAGCCCTCCAGTAAGGTACTGAGAGGGTTCTGAGCAAGCCAGAACCAGATTAGACTCAGACAATCGCCCTGGAAGATACCCCTTCTTATCCTTATGTGGTTCTCCACAGCCATCATCCGCTCACCCAGATAACAAAGGATCGTACTCTAGTGCCCCATACACTGCCCTAGAAAGTCTCTAACTGTACAGTCAATCTTGTACAGATCGAGGACTCTCTTTAGCCATGTATGGGGCACTGAGTCTATCCAGGCGGCGGAGAAGTTCCGACGGTTGCGTTTCACCACTTTGCCAATGACCGCTTCAATGAGGAGTGGTTTCTTGGTTACACGACCACCGCCCCGCCATCCGTTTTGAGCGCGCGTATCACCTGATTTGAGTCCAGGTGGCGAGTGATTCTCGCATTCAAAATGGATGTTAGTGTCTCGTATATGGTTGGTAGACAGGTGATGGGGCTGTATTTGCTCGGGTCTGTGGTATCCTAGTCTTTAGGAACCAAATGAGTGATCCCAGTAGTGAAGAGGCTCGGAACGACTTCTGGTTGAGAGCCTCTTGAAACTTTCGGGCGAGCACAGTGTGACACACCACGAACCCCTTCAGCCAGTAGTGGTGCAGCCCGTCGAGTCCCGGACTTTTCCATTATTATTATTATTATTATTTTCCGTACTGCCTCATTCTTCTTTTTCCTTTTAATACATGTTTATGTACAGTAACAGTGTCTTAACTTCTACTTCATGTTCATGCTGTCTTACTATAATAACGGCTGCTTTGTTTCATTTTCTACTTTGTTATTTTTACAAACCATTATTTATTTATTTTTCTCTTAACTTGTTTCTATGTTATTAAAATAATGCTATGTTAGTAACAACTTTGTTGCTCATATTATTATTTAGTACCCTGTTGACCGAGCTTTGCTCGGTATTTTTCGCTCGGTTTTTTAATCTCGTGTGTTTTGGAAATTATATTTAGATACAAATTACATACTGATGAAATACGAATAATATTTTTTGATCTTAGCGACATAATAGAAAAAACTGAACTGGTTATTTGAATAAAAAATCATGAGTGCAATTAGTTTAATTTAAATTTTCGTGTTTTTAAAATATACTAAAAAAAGGGATCGAAAAAATAGATTTTCTCAAAAAAGAAAGGAACTTGAAAAAAAATTAAAAAAAGTCGGTCGGTCGGTCTGGGCTCGAACCATGGTATTACGATTTTGTGACCGCCCAATATACCAATTAAGCTATTTGTAATAATTAATAAACTGTCAAAATTTACCTTCTTATTCTAACGATATTGTAGCAGTTTTTTTTATTGCCTGAAAACACGGACAAAAGGTCATTTTCTAAAAATGAATCCTAGCTAGATCAATTTATTGCCCCCGAAACTCTCAGGACACTAAATTTTATGAAAATCCTTGGAGCCGTTTCTGAGATTCCGATTATATATATATATATATATATATACACATATATATATATATAAATATATATATATATATATATATATATATATATATACAAGAATTGCTCGTTTAAACGTATAGAATTTTTTCCTAAGCCAACAATTAACATTAGTTTATATATCATTTACTTGTTATTGTATATCATGTGCTTATTATTTGTATGTTCCTATAATGTTTTGTTGTTTACAAGTTTGTTTCTTATCATAATAATTTTGACATTGCGTATTATCTTTGTTTTCTTTTTTCTTTTTTTTTGTTCCTAAGTTTAATATTTACTTGGGATTATGTTATATATTTTTAGTGCTTGTTCCTTACTACACTTCTTTAGTTTAGTTAACCTGTTATTTAAAAAAAACTAAACTTAAACCAAAAAAATTAACCTATAACTAAATTAAAGTTAACTTAGACTAAAATATTGTACATTTGTAAATTGCTATCTGCTTTATTGTATAAGTTCTTACATAAATTAACTATATTTTGCTGCCATTTTCTTTGCTTATGTTTTAATGCCAAAAGAGCAACTTCAAAAAAATAGGCAGGCAGTTATCATCTGCTTTGATAAGTTTTAAGTGTTTTGCTGCTATCGTCACAATCATGTTGCACTCGGTCTCATACCTTATTTTCCCAAAACGTTGGTCATATACCATAATTATAGTATTCTTCATAGTCGCTTCTTACGGTACTCACGGGAGGTTAAAAGGCGATGGTATTACTTGCTTTGCCATCGCAGGATAAAAATATGATAAAAGATAATAAGTTATAAAAAGACAACGAATAAAACAAAAAAAATAATAATTAGAAATATTTCTGCTCGTCAAAATATTTCAATTAATATTCCAAATAAATTAAGGACGCGTTTACAAAATGGATAGGTATAGAATCGCACTACTACATTGACAAAAGTCACACACACACACTAGTGTACGCACGGTTGGCTGTGGGAATCGTAGTCAAATGAAATTATTTTGATAATTTGAAAGATTGAATTTGTTTTTCATTTCTTATACCTACCTCAGAAATATACTTCGATACGAAATATGAATACCTGCTCCAAAGACTGCTTGGCACTGGAAGCCCTCTACTGGTAGTGAGATGTTAGCTCTGGACTTTGAACTGGTTTTGTCAGTTATAATAAGACCTTACCTACCTGCGGACTTGATGGAGTGACCTGAAGGTGTAATTTGGTGATTACAACAATAGGAACTCCTAGACTAGTGGAACTAGGTGTGCCGAGTTTGGGTTCGTTTTGTTGGTTATGATGAGACCTTACCACCGGACTTGATGGAGTGACCTGAAGGTGTAATTCGGTGATTACAAGTGGAACTCCTAGACTAGTAGAACTAGGTGTGCCGAGTTTGGGTTCGTTTTGTTAGTTATGATGAGACCTTACCACCAGACTTGATGGAGTGACCTGAAGGGGTAATTCAGTAACTACTGCTGGAATTTCTGAACGAGTAGAACTAGGTGTGCCGAATTTGGGCTCCGTTTTGTTAGTTATGACGAGTCCATACCTCCGGACTTGATGGAGTGACCTGAAGGTGTAAATCGGTGATTGCAACTGGAACTCCTAGACTGGTGGAACTAGGTGTGCCGAGTTTGGGTTCGTTTTGTAGGTTATGATGAGACCTTACCACCGGACATGATGGAGTGACCTGAAGGTATAGTTCGGTGATTACAAGTGGAACTTCTAGACTTGTAGGACTAGGTGTGCCGAGTTTGGGTTCGTTTTGTTAGTTATGATGAGACCTTACCACCAGACTTGATGGAGTGACCTGAAGGGGTAATTCAGTAACTACTGCTGGAATTTCTGAACCAGTAGAACTAGGTGTACCGAATTTGGGCTTCGTTTTGTTAGTTATGACGAGTCCATACCTCCGGACTTGATGGAGTGACCTGAAGGTGTAGTTCAGTGATTACAAGTGGAACTCCTAGACTTGTAGAACTAGGTGTGCCGAGTTTGGGTTCGTTTTGTTAATTACGATGAGACCGATATATATATATATATATATATATATATATATATATATATATATATATATATATATATATATATATATATATACAAGAATTGCTCGTTTAAAGGTATAGGATTTTTTCCTAAGCCAACAATTAACATTAGTTTATATATCATTTACTTGTTATTGTATATCATGTGCTTATTATTTGTATGTTCCTATAATGTTTTGTTGTTTACAAGTTTGTTTCTTATCATAATAATTATGACATTGCGTATTATCTTTGTTTTCTTTTTTCTTTTTTTGTTCCTAAGCTTAATATTTACTTGGGATTATGTTATATATTTTTAGTGCTTGTTCTTTAGTTTCTACTTAGTTTCTACTTACACTTCTTTAGTTTAGTTAACCTGTTATTTTAAAAAAAAACTAAACTTAAACTAAAAAAAATTAACCTATAACTAAATTAAAGTTAACTTAGACTAAAATATTGTACATTTGTAAATTGCTATCTGCTTTATTGTATAAGTTCTTACATAAATTAACTATATTTTGCTGCCATTTTCTTTGCTTATATTTTAATGCCAAAAGAGCAACTTCAAAAAAATAGGCAGGCAATTATCATCTGCTTTGATAAGTTTTAAGTGTTTTGCTGCTATCGTCACAATCATGTTGCACTCGGTCTCATACCTTATTTTCCCAAAACGTTGGTCATATACCATAATTATAGTATTCTTCATAGTCGCTTCTTACGGTACTCACGGGAGGTTAAAAGGCGATGGTATTACTTGCTTTGCCATCGCAGGATAAAAATATGATAAAAGATAATAAGTTATAAAAAGACAACGAATAAAACAAAAAAATAATAATTAGAAATATTTCTGCTCGTCAAAATATTTCAACTAATATTCCAAATAAATTAAGGACGCGTTTACAAAATGGATAGGTATAGAATCGCACTACTACATTGACAAAAGTCACACACACACACTAGTGTACGCACGGTTGGCTGTGGGAATCGTAGTCAAATGAAATTATTTTGATAATTTGAAAGATTGAATTTGTTTTTCATTTCTTATACCTACCTCAGAAATATACTTCGATACGAAATATGAATACCTGCTCCAAAGACTGCTTGGCACTGGAAGCCCTCTACTGGTAGTGAGATGTTAGCTCTGGACTTTGAACTGGTTTTGTCAGTTATAATAAGACCTTACCTACCTGCGGACTTGATGGAGTGACCTGAAGGTGTAATTTGGTGATTACAACAATAGGAACTCCTAGACTAGTGGAACTAGGTGTGCCGAGTTTGGGTTCGTTTTGTTGGTTATGATGAGACCTTACCACCGGACTTGATGGAGTGACCTGAAGGTGTAATTCGGTGATTACAAGTGGAACTCCTAGACTAGTAGAACTAGGTGTGCCGAGTTTGGGTTCGTTTTGTTAGTTATGATGAGACCTTACCACCAGACTTGATGGAGTGACCTGAAGGGGTAATTCAGTAACTACTGCTGGAATTTCTGAACCAGTAGAACTAGGTGTACCGAATTTGGGCTCCGTTTTGTTAGTTATGACGAGTCCATACCTCCGGACTTGATGGAGTGACCTGAAGGTGTAAATCGGTGATTGCAACTGGAACTCCTAGACTGGTGGAACTAGGTGTGCCGAGTTTGGGTTCGTTTTGTAGGTTATGATGAGACCTTACCACCGGACATGATGGAGTGACCTGAAGGTATAGTTCGGTGATTACAAGTGGAACTTCTAGACTTGTAGGACTAGGTGTGCCGAGTTTGGGTTCGTTTTGTTAGTTATGATGAGACCTTACCACCAGACTTGATGGAGTGACCTGAAGGGGTAATTCAGTAACTACTGCTGGAATTTCTGAACCAGTAGAACTAGGTGTACCGAATTTGGGCTTCGTTTTGTTAGTTATGACGAGTCCATACCTCCGGACTTGATGGAGTGACCTGAAGGTGTAGTTCAGTGATTACAAGTGGAACTCCTAGACTTGTAGAACTAGGTGTGCCGAGTTTGGGTTCGTTTTGTTAATTACGATGAGACCGATATATATATATATATATATATATATATATATATATATATATATATATATATATATACAAGAATTGCTCGTTTAAAGGTATAGGATTTTTTCCTAAGTCAACAATTAACATTAGTTTATATATCATTTACTTGTTATTGTATATCATGTGCTTATTATTTGTATGTTCCTATAATGTTTTGTTGTTTACAAGTTTGTTTCTTATCATAATAATTTTGACATTGCGTATTATCTTTGTTTTCTTTTTTCTTTTTTTTTGTTCCTAAGTTTAATATTTACTTGGGATTATGTTATATATTTTTAGTGCTTGTTCCTTACTACACTTCTTTAGTTTAGTTAACCTGTTATTTAAAAAAAACTAAACTTAAACCAAAAAAATTAACCTATAACTAAATTAAAGTTAACTTAGACTAAAATATTGTACATTTGTAAATTGCTATCTGCTTTATTGTATAAGTTCTTACATAAATTAACTATATTTTGCTGCCATTTTCTTTGCTTATGTTTTAATGCCAAAAGAGCAACTTCAAAAAAATAGGCAGGCAGTTATCATCTGCTTTGATAAGTTTTAAGTGTTTTGCTGCTATCGTCACAATCATGTTGCACTCGGTCTCATACCTTATTTTCCCAAAACGTTGGTCATATACCAAACTATAGTATTCTTCATAGTCGCTTCTTACGGTACTCACGGGAGGTTAAAAGGCGATGGTATTACTTGCTTTGCCATCGCTGGATAAAAATATGATAAAAGATAATAAGTTATAAAAAGACAACGAATAAAACAAAAAAATAATAATTAGAAATATTTCTGCTCGTCAAAATATTTCAACTAATATTCCAAATAAATTAAGGACGCGTTTACAAAATGGATAGGTATAGAATCGCACTACTACATTGACAAAAGTCACACACACACTAGTGTACGCACGGTTGGCTGTGGGAATCGTAGTCAAATGAAATTATTTTGATAATTTGAAAGATTGAATTTGTTTTTCATTTCTTATACCTACCTCAGAAATATACTTCGATACGAAATATGAATACCTGCTCCAAAGACTGCTTGGCACTGGAAGCCCTCTACTGGTAGTGAGATGTTAGCTCTGGACTTTGAACTGGTTTTGTCAGTTATAATAAGACCTTACCTACCTGCGGACTTGATGGAGTGACCTGAAGGTGTAATTTGGTGATTACAACAATAGGAACTCCTAGACTAGTGGAACTAGGTGTGCCGAGTTTGGGTTCGTTTTGTTGGTTATGATGAGACCTTACCACCGGACTTGATGGAGTGACCTGAAGGTGTAATTCGGTGATTACAAGTGGAACTCCTAGACTAGTAGAACTAGGTGTGCCGAGTTTGGGTTCGTTTTGTTAGTTATGATGAGACCTTACCACCAGACTTGATGGAGTGACCTGAAGGTGTAATTTGGTGATTACAACAATAGGAACTCCTAGACTAGTGGAACTAGGTGTGCCGAGTTTGGGTTCGTTTTGTTGGTTATGATGAGACCTTACCACCGGACTTGATGGAGTGACCTGAAGGTGTAAATCGGTGATTGCAACTGGAACTCCTAGACTGGTGGAACTAGGTGTGCCGAGTTTGGGTTCGTTTTGTAGGTTATGATGAGACCTTACCACCGGACATGATGGAGTGACCTGAAGGTATAGTTCGGTGATTACAAGTGGAACTTCTAGACTTGTAGGACTAGGTGTGCCGAGTTTAGGTTCGTTTTGTTAGTTATGATGAGACCTTACCACCAGACTTGATGGAGTGACCTGAAGGGGTAATTCAGTAACTACTGCTGGAATTTCTGAACCAGTAGAACTAGGTGTGCCGAATTTCGCTCCATCAAGTCCGGTGGTAAGGTCTTATCGTAACTAAGAAAACGAAAACAAACTCGTCACACCTAGTTCTACTAGTCTAGGAGTTCCATTTGTAACCACCTGATTACACCTTCAGGTCACTCAATCAAGTCCGGTGGTAAGGTCTCATCGTAACTAACAAAACGAACCCAAACTCGGCACACCTAGTTCTACAAGTCTAGGAGTTCCACTTGTAATCACTGAACTACACCTTCAGGTCACTCCATCAAGTCCGGAGGTATGGACTCGTCATAACTAACAAAACGAAGCCCAAATTCGGCACACCTAGTTCTACTCGTTCAGAAATTCCAGCAGTAGTTACTGAATTACCCTTTCAGGTCACTCTATCAAGTCCGGTGGTAAGGTCTCATCGTAACTAACAAAACGAACCCAAACTCGGCACACCTAGTTCTACCAGTCTAGGAGTTCCAGTTGCAATCACCGATTTAGACCTTCAGGTCACTCCATCAAGTCCAGAGGTATAGACTCGTCATAACTAACAAAACGGAGCCCAAATTCGTCACCCCTAGTTTTACTCTGCAAGAAGTTCAAATAGCGGTCACGAAAGTACACCTTCAGGTCATGCCATCAAGTCCAGAGGTAAGGTCTCATCATAACCAACAAAACGAGCCCAAACTCGGCACACCTAGTTCCGCTCGTCCACGAGTTGCAGTAGTAGGTAAGTTTATATATCCTACTTATTTTTAGCTAAATAAAAACTGTGAGTATAAAAATAATAATTTTATCACTTGTCAAGTACTTATGTTTCCAATTTGTTTTTTTTCTAATATTTTGTGTATGTACAGCGATCTTTTCAGAATGAGCCGCTGCAAACAGGCGATACAGTGTCCACTCACGACGGCGGCCGAGCGCGGACTGTGGTTTCATCGAAATTAGCGTTGCCAACTCAACTACTTCAAAATATGCTAGACTGGTGTAAAAAAATATGCCAAAAATATGCTTACCTTCTCTAAAAAATGCCAAAAAAAAATGCCAACATAATTAAGAAGTATCAGTATTTATTGAGAAATTAAATCAAGGGAATAGAATATTAAGGTCTTCATCTTCATCAACATCAGCTGATGTGGAAGGCTGAGAGCCGGAGTCGTAATACTCTTTGGTTCCGATACTGCGTAGTACATTGTCTGGAACAGTGTAAGAGTAACAGCACTTTCCTGCTCTTTTTAGGCCGAACCTAACGTACAAAATGGCATTCAGGGTTCTCACCGCCAAACGGTTTCGGAGTTTTGTTTTTACCAGACTCATTTGGCTGAATACACGTTCAACGTCCGCATTTGAATGTGGCAATGATATAAGAGACATTGCAAACTCACATAACTCTGCAAAGGGGTTATTATCAGCTGCATCTTTATATTGCATGACTTCATTCCAGAACTTTACTGTGGAAGTCAAGGATTCCCATTTAATGTGAACTATATTTCTCCATTGAGATACCAGTTTTTCAATCATAGGTGCATTAACTCGGAACTCTTGGGCTATTTCGACAATGGATGGCTTAACTACTTTTAAAGTCTCTTGAACTGAAAACATGGATATCTTCTGAAGTATTTTAAAATTAACCGGTAATCTCGAACGTAGTTCTGTCACAAGTTTCAGTGTGAAATTATTACAACGTTGGCGTAAATAGTTTGCTGCATTAGGCTGAAGATTGTATTCAAGTAATTTGGTCTCAAAAGCATATCCCATGTATGGTTTCGGATCTAAATAGCTTTCTATGTCTTCTGTTAAAATATCTACCCTTGCCGTTGGGTTCAGAATACGCCGACCTATCGATTCCACTAAGCCAATCAAATCATTGTACAATCTTGTTGGGTCAACATCGTTACTTTCAAACAACTTGTTTACCACTTGAACTTCCTGTAAGATAGGTCTTATGTATAATAAGTACAAATGATTCTGTGGATCATTATACATGTTATATAGTATTTCTGCCGTATAGCAGTGTTCATCTCGCCTGGCAATTTCAAACAGGGTTTTTAATTCTATCCATTGATCAAGAATACGGCAGACCGCTGGTTCAATTGATATCCATCGGGTATTGCACATCTGTGGAATTGTCAATGGAACGGAGCCACCGTTGATCGTTTGAAACATGTTTTTGTAAAAGAGTCTTCGGTTTGATGAATGGCTAAACCAGTTATAGGTTTCTCTTATAAGAAATTCAACATTTTAGGGTTTCTGCTGAAGCATGAGACATAGCCAACTGTAACGAATGACACACGCAGCGGACTAACACTAAATTGTCATTACCAGTTGCATTTTTCAACAATGCGTGCACTCCACTGTTAGTTCCTGTCATGACCGAAGCGTTATCCGTGCCGATACCGATCAATTTCTTTAAATTTATTTTTATTTCTGCCAACAATCCTTTAATGCCGTTCACTATGCTGACTGCAGTTCCGTCTTCAATCTCAACTAATCCCAAGAATGTGGAAATTATCTTTTTTAATGATCGGCTGAAATATCTTATCGAAACACCAAGCATTTTAAGTACCAATATATCTGTCGATTCATCGATTAAGAGACTGTACTCCTGATCTCCTAAATCTGTCACAATTTCTTGAATGAAGTGTGGTGCCAAAACATTTTTAATAATATTCGTGCATTTGGTTCGATGTAACTTGATGTCGCTGTATTTGCTGTCGACAAATCGGTATTTGCATAGTTCCGATAAATGATCTACAGCCATAATTGCACAGTGCTCGCAAACAAACAAAGCCAGCGAAGATTCTGCTTTCTGGGTATTCAGATCTTTTTTTACTTTAGGGAAGTTAATTTTTTTGACTCTTCATTGGCTCTATTGCTTTTCTGTGCTTTGCTGATGAAATATGTAGCCTCAAAACAGACAATTTTGCAATCATTTCGCATTTACAATACTTACAGTACGCTTTCGAAGTATCGTTTTCAACGGGCTGCAACCACTCTTTAAAGTCTGCCATTTTCTCCCAGTCTGCCCGGTAATGTTGACTACACTTAGGCACCATAATAAAAATATCAAATTATAAAAAAGGAACACGAAAACACGGATAAGACGAGACGACGATATGAGTGAGTCCACATCCACAACGATAAACAATGTTTTTGACAGAAAGCGACGTAGGCGCTGGGGAATGGATAATAGTAAGGGAATTCTATCCCATAGACATCACCCTCACAAAACTGACCACTCTCTAGAAAGAGACAAAGTGAATACGCGGCCAATACATGTGTATTTTCTGCAAGGCGCAGGTAAGGCGTAGAAAGAGACAATAACTGGCGGCACATTCGCTTTGTCTCTCTTGTACTTCGTCCATATTTACTTTATACCTGAATAAGGGCTCAGTCCATTCTCTATGTCTAAGGGGAATCCCGTAGCACAGAGAATATTATATTCGCTTCAAAAAAAGGGTTGCCATGCTAGTGAATCACTAGTAGTGAAGTGGGAAATTGATTGAGGTAGGTATCGATATCAAATTTTATTTCAAGAAAGATTGTAATTTACATTCTTTTCATGTTTTATAAGAATATGCTGAAATAATATGCTATATGCTAAAAGCAAAAAAAATATGCTAAACAAGAAGAAAATATGTCAAATTTAGCATATAATATGCTAAATTGGGAACACTAATCGAAATCTTTGTACAATAAATCAAAGCAGGCACCAACAATAAAATAGCCCTTATTGCAATACATTATGATTCATCCGTATTACCAAAATATGTGAAAAAATGTGCATCAGTTTTTATTTTTTTTACGACTATTTGTGACATTTTGTTAAAAAATAAACCCAGGGTTTTTTAACTGAATATGTCTGTCATCTTATAGTATTTTTTTAAATTTTTTAAATATGTTGATAATAGACCAAAACATGTACCGAAACACAAGCCGGTATCGTTAATTTTGTAGAAAATGGCAACGAAAGTTCGTTTTTACAATATAAAAAACTACTATTTTCAACAAAAGAGTTACAGACATTTGCAGATGAAGAACCAGTCTATACATGGTAGTTTTTACTTATATTTGATTTGGTTTAGTTTTGTCACAAAATCTACCGAAAAACACCCTAATTTTGGTTGATTTGCAAACGCGTCCTTAAAACACAAATTTTAAAAGCGTTCAACACTGACAAAGAGGTGACACAATTTCAACGAGGAGTGTTCTTATTTGTGCAATTTAATTTAAATAACAATGCGATTCATATTTAATTTCCAGTTTCACAGCTTTTCACGCGAAATAATTTTATTTCTACAAGTGATATACGTTTTGTAAAATAACGCGAAAGATATTTGCGTGTTATTTGGCTATAAATTAAAAATGATCACATTCGAGTCGTAAGTAGCAAGTTCTGGAGGAGGCGCCGAGAAAACATCTCAGTATGTATCTACATAACAAAATAATAAACAATATTAGGTTTGTTAATTAAATAACACAAAAAACTAAAATTTTATTTAATCGTATATGATTTACCACGTGCTTCTTGAAGTGAAGATTCATGCATGTCTAGTAAGATGATGAATGCAGATAACTCAGTTGACTTGTGAAGGGCTGACATGGTGATGATAATAATGATGATAGTGAAGGAAATAATCGCGAAGATACCTACATCCCTGAAATTTTTAAATATTTGTAGGACTTGTTATGAAGGCCTTCAATACGTGTTAGGGTAGCGGTGAACTCTTCCCGGTATTAAAATCGTCTTAATAAGCAGGAAGAAGGCCACGCCCTGTCGGACGTAAGAAGCCTATAAGAAAACAAGCTGTTCGGCTCAGCACCAGTTAGTATTTGATAGTCTCTGATCGTTTGTATCCAATCGAATACTTGTGACTGGATAATAACCGGATATTTGTTGAATCTTGTGCTCATTATCTCTACAAACATTAAAATAAATCGCTTGTTTATAAGTAATCAAATAATTATTAGGTAGACGTGGTACCTATCTTTTTTAGATAAGAAATTTTTCTATTTTATGAGCGGTTAAGGTGTTCACGGATTTTACCAACTTTTTAAGCACCGGTATCGTCACCTTAGATTGTTTCATAGACGATTAACTGCTATATTATATATAGATATTTATCATCAGACTTGCCACGCTTGGCAGATGTGTTAACAAGTGCAGTTTTTTTTTAGTTGTTATAAGGACGATGCTGCTATCCATTTCCTGGTGTTTCCTTCTGTTCCCTCTAACGACACCCACGGGATGATAGAGGGTAGTCGATATTCTTACACCGGGATGTTATAATTACTTGACTTAACTCTGTTTAAAAGGCACATTTATTACAAGAGATTATCTACAAAGTAGTTTTGTGTGTTGTTGTTACCAGAGTTAGTTTGATTTTATTGGAAATATATTAAAAAGCTTTTTCTGAATCATTGTAGAGAAAGAGTGAAATTACTTTTATTCCATATAGTGATAAGCTCGTACAAAAAATAGTTTGGTCTTTTATGACTACTTACCTTATAATGGCGGCTTCTCACTGCGTGTGTTATCAAACACCGCGCCACACGCGCCACGCGCAGTGTAAAGGGCTTGGCGCGGCGCGGCGCGGGCAGGCGTGGCGCGGCGTGTGATATCCGTTTAAAATCGGTAACTTCAAAGGCGCGGCGCGACGCGGACTTGCGCGGCGCTGCGTGTGCTTACAAGATTGAACTCTTTCATTTCGTCTTAAATCGTCCGACGTTGAGGTACTCTCATGTCTATATAAATATGGAGTGTTCGAGAGACGATTGCTGAATTTTTGTTGATATACGAAAGCGAACCCTCTCTGTGGAATTTGAAAAGTACAAAGCATAAAAACAAAAACGACCAACACGATGCCTGGCTACTAATCAATACAAGTTACATCGACTTACGGTAAATCTATGTAACTCGGTCTAATTGTTAACATAGGTATCTATGTGATTAGATATTGTTTTGATTCTTGTTCTGATCTCAAAATCAAAACAAGAACTAATCATTATGATTGATGACATCAGTGCACGAATAAGATATGTTACCAGCAATCTGTTTAATTCGGTCAATTGAACAAATATTTATAATATTTAAATGGCCTATCGTAATATTTAGATTTACAAGTGGTGTAAATTGTGATCTTATTCAAGGGTATACAGATAGACGGTAACATACGTAATTATACAAGTTGTTACAAAAAGGGTATACAGTATGTAAGGGGACATCATTCTGTAAAATGAAACCATAAATTCACACCACTATTTCGAGTTACATTCCCAACGAAATGATACGTCGGAAATGAAGAAAAAAATCGTCTTTCTATACAAATTACGCAACTAGCTGACTTAGTATGGAAAGTCGAAAAAAAATTGTTTCCGACGTATAGTTTACTTGGGAAATTTACTCAAAATGATGATATGAGTTTATGAATTCAGTTTTCCGGATGATGTCCCTTACACGGTTTTTGTAACAGCCTGTATTGACACAGATATATGTGTTATTTGTACTAGAGTCCTACAAATGAATTGTGGGAACACATAACAGCCTTACTATAATTTCTGCATAATTTATTTTCTAGATAACTTTAATACTTATTTTGCCATGCAACGGCATCGTTTGTTATAAAATATTCTGCAAATTGGTCTCTTATATCCTTGGCGGAAAGAAGCGTTCTTCTTGGACGATTTTGTAGATGCAGTAAGGAATTAACTCCGTTTTGGTCGTCACGTTAAGAACCGGGTTGAACCTCACCATATTTCTCAGTATCAAAGGATTCGATAGGGCTATATATAAGTCTAGACCTTTTAGACCATCCCAAAAGGTTTTCTTAGTACTTTAAACACTGCAGACATAATGCCAAAGACGTTTTCAACAATCCTTCGAGCTCGTGAAAGGCGGTAATTAAACACGCGGTATTTTGATTCCTTATTATAAGTTCCAGCGTAAGGTTTTATCATATTTTTGGTTAGAGAAAATGCACTGTCAGCAACAAATACATAAGGTACCTAACTCATAGAAAGGCGGAGGCGGTAGAGTCCAAGGGGGAGGCATTGGCCGTTAGTTTAGACATTGCGAAGATCTTCGATCGGGTTGGGCACAAAGCGCTTCTTTCTAAGCTCCCTTCCTATGGGCTTCCCGAGAAATTGTGCAATTGGATCACCAGCTTTCTTGCAGATCAGAGCATCAAGGTCGTTTTAGATGGTGCAAGCTCCGATTACAAGCCTATTAATGTTGGTGTTCCACAAGGCTGCGTGCTATCGCCAATGCTGTTTCTTCTGCTTATTGTAACGCTCCCCCCTCTCATAATAATAAATATATTAAATATATTATATATAGTAAATTTACCCTTTTTCAATAACATTATATATATGTGACCAGGATAAATAAGATATGTTTTGATCTTTTAAATGATCTTTCAAAAGGTTTATTTTTTCCGAAAGGCCGTTTGTAATATTTTGGCGTGATCGTCTTAGTTAGGACTCTTATTTACGTTGTGTTTGTTTAGTAACTTAGTTCTTTTAGGTGTCTTTTGGAAGAATGAATATTCACTAGAGCAATTGAAAGCTGTTGGTAGTGCCTTATAAGCTAAGTGAATTCACGAAGACAGGGCTCGAGAAAGGTTAAGAACATAAAACGTCCTTATTCCACTTGTAGGTTTACATTATTAATTTATTATTATTTATCCCTTCCCGCTCGAAAAAGGCTCAAAATATATTTATACAAAATACCCGATACAAGGGCTTCGCTCTCCTACATTTATTTAAAAAAAATGTAGGGGAGGCACACGGCTCCACACACGCCGTGCGCGGTGAACGCCAACCATTTTGATGCACTCCCTCCGAAGGGAACGCTAATTCGGGAACTGGACCGTAGTCCACAGCAAAATAACTGGCGAACCAGTAAAAGAGGCTTGGCCCCTTGTTAGTGCGTAAGCACAAACATCGACCGAAGTCGCGCATGTCAATGCGTGTAAACGCCATACAGAATACGAACGAATCCAGCCACAGTGAATGTACGTCACACGGTTTAGGCAAATAGGCACACTGGCCGTAAACCCTCCGTGAGCGCCACCACCTGCCAGACCGCCGCTCCTGCAGACTTGATGTAAGTGTATGGCATCACCACCAGTTGCATGATCAGCACGGCTACTAGCCGCAGAACGTGTCATGAGTCTACCGCTCACCTCAAGGGAATGGGGTCCCACGTTGTGCGGCTTTCGGCCGCAGCCTTGAGGGTCTCCTCAGATCCTCCCGCCAGCTACCACCCGCATGAGGTCGACACATATGTTCCAGAATGCTTATAAGATAAGAGTAATAATTCGCCATCAGAAAGGGTTTGTGTCACTGACGTTGAGTAAATGCATTTTCGATCATGTTTGTCTCACCCACCAACAAGTTGCCTACAATCATTCAATGGTGGGAAAGTTACAGAGATATATTATTATGTTGTTATATAAAACATCATGGAGGGCAGACAGACTGTCTGCCCTCCATGATGTTTTATATAAGCCCCGTAATGAAGGGACCCGACTTGGGAAAAGCTACTTAGGTGTGAGTCAAACCAAGACGCAGAGAGCGCCATTGAGAATAGCGTCCCTCCAAACAACCATCGCAGAGACGCAATGCTGCAGCACGCAACAAGCATCAATACGATTATCGTCGGGCTTACACCATCCCAAGGTCCCCCATACAACCCAGTAGACATCACCACCCGTATACCTCCATCGACCAGAACCACAAGAGAGCGTCGAATCAGGCGCAGCACACCCGCAGATCCATCACAAGACGCAATACCGCAAGTAGCAGTAAGCATCAATGCAACTATCATACGGGTGGCACCCCCTCACAACACACCCACATGATCCCTATCGATTTTGGTAACAAAGTTTTTATTGTTGTTATATAAAAAATATCACCAACGTATCATAGTAGCACGCTACTAAGACGCCAATGAACAAAACTCCACGTATCATAGCGCTGATGCACTAAGACATGAAGTTGAGTATGCCTGTTACACTTAAAAGTGCTACCAAACACACTCATTATCCCAATCCGAAAGATAGACAACGCATTGCTATGCGCTGCGACGTCGCCCACAAACGGTATGGGTGAACGATGTCCACGGGAAAGCCGTATTGCTACAACAAACCCGCTTACCACCAGCACTAAGATGATATGTCTAGGACACATCGGTTAGCGAGTCCAAGTTTAGCTCGGACCAATTGCTCGTGAAGCAGCATACACGCCAACATAATATTCCTTTTCAAGCCCCTAATAAGGACTAGTCATTTTGCCACAGTACTAGGAGCAGTCGATCACCCGACCACGCCATACAATGTTTATGCATCAAGGATACCTTCTATAATAATGCTTTTGTATCATACCTTACTTTCATAAGTCATTCATATATAGGACTTGAACCCACGACCCTACTATTGTAATGCAAATTCATCATAGAGACCTTCTATAGTATTGCTTTTGTATCATATACCTTACTTTCATAAGTCATTAATATGTAGGACTTCAACCCATGACGCCACTATTGTAATGCAAATTCATCGTGGAGACCTTGTATGCTTGTATTGCTTTTGTATCATTGAGTTTAATATATAAGTCCCTAATATAGGAATAGTCATTGTGCTACAGTACTTCAAGCAGTCGGGCTCCCGACCACCCAATATATATGTACAACTGCAGGTATATATCTCCGGCAGCTCCTCTATACAAGACATCTGTACATGAACACCTTCCATAACTTAGGAAACTTTTATTTTATACATGAACTCCTTCCAAGACAAGTTATTTTTATAATATTTTCGACTTGTATTCCTATTATTTATCTTATTTTAAATATTTTTTCAAGTTTTTAATAAAAATTTTTATTATGGAAGACAATATTTTGCCTT
The DNA here is from genome assembly GCA_907164705.1 of Parnassius apollo. NCBI lineage: Eukaryota > Metazoa > Arthropoda > Insecta > Lepidoptera > Papilionidae > Parnassius > Parnassius apollo. Next base: position 1,029,953 of record CAJQZP010000835.1, read on the forward strand.
TAACTTACTATGTTATTGGTCTAATGTCTGAAATGTATTTATATTAACTTTATGTTTATTAATGTAATTTTATTGCTTAATATATATATTTTAAGACTATTTTGATGCCCCTTTATATTGAATTTAATTATTAGTAATAATATTGGGCCGTCACAATATCAATGATATGTTGCAAACCAGTAATATTCATTGCTATGCAGATGACAGCACTGGTGATGCTCTGTACACCGGCCGTGCCAATATTTCTCGGGATAACGTCTCCGAGTAATGGGACAAACTTGTGTCTGAAGTCGAGTCTTTGCTGAACAGAGTCTCGGATTGGGGGCAACTAAATCTAGTCCAGTTTAACCCCCAGAAGATTTCCGATCGGCTTGATTCACTGGCGCTGCGAAGAGATTTTGCATCTCTTTGTATTTTCTTTCGCATATACCATGGTGAGTGCTCTGAGGAATTGTTCGGAATTAATCTCAGCCACCAAATTTCGTGAACGCACTATGCGGAAAACGCCGCGATACCATCCCCACCATCTGGATGCTTGGCGGTCCACCACTGTACGTTTCACAAGGAATTTTCTTCCGCGTACGACCTCTCTGTGGAATAGTTTACCACCGGCGATTTTTCCGGACCGATACGACCTGAGGACCTTCAAGAAAATAGCTTACTCCTTTCTAAGGGACCGGCAACGCACCTGCAATTCCCCTGGTGTTGCGGTTGATCATGGGCGACGGTAGTCACTTAACATCAGGTGAGCCGCATGCTCGTTTGCCACCTCTTCTATAAAAAAAAGATAAAAACAGGTTGTGGTGTTTCTTTCAGCGATAAGCACTCTGGCGGTGGAAAATCAAATTCTTTTCCACAAATTTGTTTGTATAAGTCAGTTTATCTGTATACACCACCGTCGCTTATTCGACCCTGGCTCCCGCAATCCACAAAAATAAAATTGTAATCCGCGTAGACTAAAGCCATTAATACAATATTGAAAGTTTTGTGATAGCTGATGAACTCAGACTTACTATGAATGGGACTTTGTTTTAACACATGTTTCCCGGCAATAGTTTCTAAGTAGTGAGGGAAAGTCTAAAATTTTAAGATCCAAGGAACCCAAAAAACATTAAACTCCACAGGATGAATGTTCATTATACGGCGCTTCTACACGTTGGCCAACACAGTGGCGAATGTAGTGGCCAGTAGCATTGGCCAACGTGTAGACGGGGTGTTTGGGATTCATTGGTATGTATTGGAACGATGGCCCGCAAGTTGGCGCGAGATCCGTGTGGTGTCGGTTTTTTACAAAAGATCAAAGGATTGTTGGCAGAGTTTGGTCGCCGCGTCCACACGTTGGCCGCGCGTTTAGTTTGCCACAAGCTTCCAGAGTGATTACACGCATCTGATTTAAATTTTATATTCAAGTTTTGTAGGGTGGATGCCCCAATTACTAGCCTTTTAGTGCCAATTTCAACTTTAAACATTCCTACTACTTTAATTAGCGCGATTTAATTATTTTACACATTTTTTTTAATCGATAAGCTATTTATAAAAAAAAAATAACGAACATTTATTTACAATCAGGTTATTACGAGAACAATTTTAAAATGAAAAAAAAAGAAGAAGAACGTCGTTTATACGTGGTAGAACCATGCAGTTATATTAGAAGTATAGTTGTAGCACGAATGGGTCGGCTCGACCGGGGAAGGACCATGCTTTCACAGAATATCAGCGTAAAATAGTAGCTTAATGATGCTGTGTTTCGTATAGTGAGTGTAGAGAACCAGAGACCCTTTTTAAAGGAAACAAGGCATTTCATCTTAGTCCTCACGGGTGACAACGCATCTGCATTTTGATTCGTAATCGAGGACAGATGTAGATGTCTGTAGGCCAATGTAACCACTTACCATTAGGTGAACTGTGTGCTCGTTTGTCACCCTAACCTATTAAAAAACGTCGATTTCTTATAATTTTGCAAGTTTTCGAATCATCATCATCATAACAGCTCTTCACAAGTCCACTACTGAACATTCTCCTCCACAGACTGCCGCAAAGCATAGTGCTGAGCCACTTTCCTTGTCATGAGTTTTTCATTTATGTTCTAAGTTATAATTAGTACCTATTACTAAGTCAGTGTTAATTATATTTATTGCTATTGGTTTAGTCTTTCTCAAAAAATAATTAAATTACCAAATAAATTATAAGGTGTTTTTTATATACATCAAATGTCTGATAGAAAAGCAAGTACATGTTTTGCTAAACTTTAAAATCAAAACCTAATTTTAAAACATAGACTAATCGATTACAACTCTAACTAAGTTCTAATTTATGGTATTTATTCCAGTTTATGATGCATGTAGAGAATAAATAAAGCTAATAGTATATCGTATATCTATACTACGGCCCCATTAATATCAACTATTCTTTTATAACTTTTTTTATAAAAAGGTTATCCACACACTTGGATTTTCTCCTGTATCGCGGAGGCAGTTTACAAACATAAATTGCACAAGGACACACATCCAGACCCGGGACAATTAGTTGTAGGACATACAAATATTTGTTCCGTGCGGGATTCAAACCCGCGCCCCCCGGCACAGCCACTCATTGCTAAGCTACTGCGCCACGGAGCCGTCGTCCGTCCGCACATTGGCCCGAACCGAAGTAAACTGAACGACGTTCCAACGTGTGGACGCCGTCACCAACTCTCGTCCAATATATTCGCCACTACGTTCTCCACTGTGTTGACCAACATGTAGAGGCGACATTAAACACAATTATTATGCAAAAAATTGAAAGGCTTACAAGAAAATACACGTGAAATTGCGATGTTGGAAATTGATCGATTGATTTTCAATGTAAAGCAAAAAGAATTATGGCAAACCCACATGCACAAGTACTAATCAATCAACCACAGCCTATGAATTTTGGACATTCCGGCAATCTCCTCTATCGATATCCTCTTCAGCAAGTGCAAAGTTACAATTCAACTCTTTCACAGCAATCCCCATCCTACCATCCATATCCTTTTCTACAGTCATCCATAAATTATCGTCCATCAACTTCTTCACAGCCATCCCAATCCTACTATACATATCCTTTTCAACAGTCATCCCCAAAAGCTACGAAAAGTTTATAAAAATATTTTGATGAACAGGAGAGTGGTACTTTGATGATTTCATCATCATCATTCATCATCATCATTACAGCCCTTCACAAGTCCACTGCTGAACATAGGCCTCCCCCAAGCAATGCCACAAAGCACGGTCCTGAGCCACCTGCATCCATCGACTTCCTGCATGTCTTACCAGGTCGTCACTCCATCTAGTGGGGGTCGCCCTACACTACGCCTACCGGTACGAGGCTGCCACTCTTCTTCCCCATCTGTTGTCGGTTCTTCGAGCTATATGGCCGGCCCATTGCCACTTTAGCTTACTAATCCGTTGGGCTATGTCGGTCACTCTGGTTTTACTGCGGATATCCTCTTTTCTGAGTCTATCACGCAGAGAAACTCCGAGCATAGCCCTCTCCATGGCTCGCTAAGCGACCTTGAGCGTCCTCATACGGCCAGCAGTGAAGGAGCACGTCTCTAATCCGTAAGTCATCACTGGCAACACGCACTGGTTGTACACTTTAGTTTTCAGAGATCGAGGTATACCTGACGAGAAGATGTGTCGTAATTTCCCGAACGCTGCCTAGCCGAGTTGAATCCGTCGATTGACCTCTCGGGTGAAGTTTGACTTACCTAGTGGGACTATTTGTTCCAGGTAAACGTACTCGTCAACAACTTCGAGCATAGTGCTCACAACAACTACCGGCATAGGTGTGACATGGACATTAAACATGATCTTTGTTTTGTCCATGTTCATCTTAATACCTATCCGTTGGGAGACACCATTGAGGTTATTGAGCATAGTGCTAAGGTCCTCCAGGGATTCTGCCATAAGGACTATATCATCGGCAAATCGAAGGTGAGTGATGTACTCGCCATTAATGTTAATACCGTATCCTTTCCAGTCCAGTAGCTTGAAAACGTCTTCCAACGCAGCGGTGAAGAGTTTCGGGGATATAACGTCACCCTGTCTTACACCTCTCTGCAGTTGAATAGGATTCGAACTCTGGTTCTGTACTCGGATAGCCATCGTAGCCCTACTGTACAAACACTTCAGCACTTCGATATACCGACAGTCAACTTGACACCGCTGAAGGGACTGTAGCATCGCCCAAATTTCGACGGAATCAAAGACTTTCTCATAGTCCACATACGCCAAGCAAAGTGGCAGATTGTACTCTTCGGTCTTCTGTACAATCTGCCACAGGGTATGTATGTGATCTATGGTACTGAAGCCTTTTCGGAAACCGGCTTGTTCGGGAGGCTGGAAGTCGTCGAGTCTGCGTGCGAGACGATTCGTAATGACTCTCGAAAACAGCACGTAGACGCGGCTCAGAAGGGAAATCGGTCTGTAGTTCTTCAAGAGAGCGTTGTCGCCTTTCTTAAAGAACAAGACCACCGCACTTCTGCTCCACGCCTCCGGAGTAGTGCCACCATGGAGGACGGAATTGAAGAGCTTCTGAAGGACTTCAGGTACCGGTGTTCCACCCGCTTTCAGAAGCTCCGCTGTAATTCCATCCTTGCCTGGGGCCCTGCCGTTTTTAAGGTGCTGGAGAGCCATTCTAATCTCGCTCAGACTGACGTTCGGGATATCATCGGAATAGTGTCGGGTAAGACTTGCTCTTGGATTTTGATGATTTGAAGAGTGGTAATTTGATCGTTTGATGATATTTTTTCAAATCGTAAAAAAATTGTGGTTGATGACGTCTATTAATTTTTTTACGATTTGAAAAAAAAAACTTAATTCTACTACTTACTTTTATTTCTTGTGATAGTTCTATTATCAATGCTTTACAAACGTCCTCGACACAACTCGAAACTGTTTGCATAGATACTTTGAAAATAAAGAACTTCTGTAACTCTGGTTGCTAAAAATCTGAGAGCAATTGCAAATCGTTCTTGTACTGGAATACATTTTCTCACGTGGGTATCTTGTTTGGCAATTTTAGAGCCTATTTTATTCATTAGATATTCATAATCTTTCTGGTTCATTCTACAAAAATTCTCAAATTTTTTACTCGGCTCATTAACAAAATCAGATAACATATCTGATCCATTGTATCTGAAATAAAAATACAATAATTTGTACCGAATTTTCCAGCAGTAAACATGTCTCGTTTTAAGCGCGTAAGTACTGTTACGAGATTAGGGTTTGTGACAGTAAAATCTGCCGATTGAATTACCAAAATTAACACTTGAATTCACTTTACACTAATTAAAACTTAAGACACTAATAATTAATCACACTGATTCACTTTATTTCGCTCCGAAGCTTCGCTTGTCTCGCCAAATTCAATACTGCCCCGACCGTGGCTTGCAGCGGCTTTAAATACACATTTTCCACCGAAACATCCAGAATATTCCATTAAATACAGGTGCCGACTGACCAGGCGCAGAAAGTGAGAAGGCGCAGAAGAGTGTGGGGCTTCTAGAAAGCTTAATTCTTCTTTTCGATTCTAGATGGCGCTGTTGGTCGAAAGTTCAAGATTGACAATTTCTAGGAAGCCCTCCTCGCTCTGGTCCCCGACACTAGATGGCGCTAGTGCCAGGTACCTGACGTCAACTTAGGCGCGCAACAGTATCAATACGTAACATCAAATATATTGATAAAATTGGATATTACGTATGTAATTATCCTAAAATATAAACAATATTTGCTTTGACCGGCTCTTATTGAACGATGTCATCCACCAGCGCCTTTTTTCTTCTTTTTCTTAATTTTATTAAGTAAATGATATCCACAAAATATGACAAAGTGGCTGAAGCAACAGCGATGACTTCTTCTTCAGTGCTCCATGGCCAGAGGTGGCAATTCGACTCACACGACATTTCAGGTGCGCTGCGCTAAACAGACTGAGTCGGTGGCTCGGAGTTTAGGCAAGCACGCGCCGCGCCGCGCCAGTGAAAACGGGTGGTGCGGGGTCGCGGGTGGCGCGTGCTTGCGCGTATCAAATCAACTCAAGCGGTGCGCCGCGTGATAACACATGCGGTGAGAAGCCGGCATAACATTAGGACACTGAGTCTTCATTCACTTAAACTTCACTGGGACTGGGCCGCAGGAGGCTCGACCCCAGATTTGTTTTGGTCTGCTTATTACAGTCTGAGAGGCATTTCATCTAAGTCCTCATTGGTGATAATATTAACAAACATAGAATACCAGCTTCAAATAGCAGCTTAATGCTGCTGTGTTCCGTATGGTGAGTGTAGTGAACTGGAGACCTGTTTTACTGGAAACGAGGCATTTCATCTTAGTCCTCAAGGCTGACAACGCATCTGCATTTTGATTCGCAAACGAGGATAGATATTGATGTCTATGGGCCACAGTAATCACTTACCATCAAGTGGACTATGTGCTCGCTTGTAACACTATTCCTATTAAAAAAAATCAGGACTATGCTTACATCGGAATTTCTTTTAAAGCTTACATAAAAGTTACATGACTGTCTTGAATTTCAGCACGTAAATTATTTCAGAGAAGTTTATTTTGCAACAATGTATGCAGCTTCAGAACTTTTTAACTAACGGAATTATCAAACATTGTTTTTATAAAGATTAGAAGCGTGGGAAATAGTTAATAAATAGTAATTTTGCTAGATTTTAAATGTTTTATTAAACTACTAGGCGGTACCCGGCGCGATGCAGTCACAGAAGAAATAATTGTAGAAATATCATTTTAAATTTAGAAGAGTTATATTGTTTTATTACAAATAATAATTAATATATTCATTGATAGTTGAAAAAAAAATGAAGGAATAAATAAAAAGAAAACTTCAAACAAAATGGATAAAAATGTTATAACTCACAGTCTGTAATTATACTGGTTCCCTGTACCCTTCAGCCTGAAACTTAGTAGTCACGTACTGCTGCTTCGCTTTAAATAGATGTGATGAGGAATACTTATCCAGACGGACTCTAAGGCAAAAAGAGTCCTTTCGCTTAGAAAACCTTATCAGATACGCCAATGCTACAATGGTGAATATGGAAAGAATTTCGACAGGGTAACTCCTAATATAATAGTTCATAACGAGATGTTATTTTCAATAATTTTAAGCAAAAACACAGATTTTAATCGTGCATTAGCGTATTTATAGAAATCATGTCGCATTTGAATAAAGTCTGAGGTATACTTGGTCTTCTTGATGATAATATAGTCTCAGTCTCAGTACTCTAAGTAGAGATTGCGTCTACGCTTGCGCATAGTCTCGGATAATAAAATAAAGGCTTGCGCAGATGGCAAGTCTCCGTTGAGCAGTGACTAAAATTCAGTCTAAAGTAAATTATTAAGCACTTTGGATCATGACTGTAAGTTATATGTTTGTTATTGTGTTCGTACTCAAGGAGTGAAGCGGAGTGTTTCCGATATTCTGCCAAAAAATCGTAATAAATAAATTTTAGTAACTGAAATAAAAAATAGTTTGGAATTTATGACTACTTAAATTCTAAAATTAGGACAACGAGTCTTCACTTATTTGAACTTCATTGGAACTGGGCTGCAGAAGGCACGAACTGAGATTTGTTTTGGGTTGCTTATTACAGTCTGAGAGGTATTCCATCTAAGTCTTCAATGGTGACAATATTGACAAACAATATAATCAGTAGGACTCTACTTAAATCGTAATTTCTTTTAAAGCTTATATAAAAATTACATCACTGTCTTGAATTTTAGCACGAAATTTTTTTCAGTGAAGTTTAATTTGCAAAAAACGTCTGTTTCAGACTCTTCCATTCACTTCTGCAACATAAATTTGCTTTGTCACTCTTTCCTCATTCATTCTTTTTTTATAGGAAAAGGGTTACAAGTGAGCACACAGTCCACCTGATGGTAAGTGGTTGCTGTGGCCCATAAACATCTACATCTATTCTCGTTTGCGAATTAAAATGAAGATGCGTTGTCAGTCTTGACGACTAAGATTGAATACCTCTTTTCCAGTAAAAAGGGTCTCCGGTTCTCTACACTCACCATACGAAACACAGCAGCATTAAATTGCTATTTGACGCTGGTATTCTGTGAGAGCGTGGTCCTTCCCCGGTCGAGTCCACCCATTCGTGTTACAACTATACAAATTATATAGCTGCAGCATGGCTCTACCACGTAAAAATATTTCTACATGACCAAACCAAGAAATAATTGTGGAAATATAATTTTAAATTTGGAATTGTTTAATTACGAATGTTATTAGTTATTACAATAATTGAAATTGAATGATACATTGTAACTTTCAAATAAATTTGTCGATACGATACGCTCACTACTTTTTTATATAATTGAATTGTATATAAAATTTAATTTTAAATTAAATTAAATTTTATTTTATTATATTGTTACGAGCTTAGGGGGTTCGTGACAATAAAAATTGCCGATTGAATTACCGAAATTAACATTTTAATTGACTTTACAATAATTAAACTTAAAACACTAATAATTAATCACACTGATATACTTCATTCCGCTCCGAAGCTTCGCTTGTCTCGCCAAATTCAATACTACCTCGATCGCACCTTGTAGCGCCTATAAATACACATTAGTACCGAATCATCCAGAACATTCAAGTAAATACGCGCACCAATCGACAAAGCGTCGAAAGTTCGAGAGTCAGATTCCAGAAGCTTAGTTCTTCGTGTCGACACCAGATGGCGCTGTCGGTTGATAGATTAGTGATGTCATTTTCTGGAAAGCTCTCCCCTTGCTCCGTTACCCGACACTAGATAGCGCTAGTGCCAGATGTCAACTTAGCCGTGCAACAATATATAAAAATTTATGTTAAAAATTTAATTTTATAATATAATTTAATTTTACTATGCCTATAATCTTCATATACAAGTGCAAGCAATAAGTTGACAAAGTTTTACTGCAATCTGATGAACGGTATGCCTGCACATAAAACACGAACAAACAAACATATCTTTTATATGTTAGGTTAGTTTCTTAAAGTTATTATTGCCTTTTTTGTATTTTATTTTTTACTCTAACCTCACTAAGAACTAGGTTATAAAAAAAGAACGAATAATTAAAAAACGAAATAAATTAAAGCAATATTTAAAATGTTTCTTCTTGCCAAATATTTTAGTTAATATTTCCAAGACTGTGTTTTAATTTAAAAAGCGTTCCACGCTGACAAAGTGGTGACACAATTCCAATGAGGAGGGTTCTAATTTGTTCAGTTTAATTTAAATAAAAATACGATTCATATTTTCATATTTTCACGTTTCACAACTCATAGCTTACAATTAATTGTGCATACGAAATAATTTTAGTTCTACCAGTGACATTATGTTTGATAAAATATAGCGAACGCATCTTATCTGTATGTACCCAGGTTATAAATTAAAAATAATCATATTCGAGCTGTAAGTATTAATATAAGGAAGAGGCACTGAGAAAACAGAGTTCGATTCATTTTTTTATAGGATAGGGTGGCAAACGAGCACACAGTCCACCTGATGGTAAGTGGTTGCTTTGGCCCATAGACATCCACATCTATCCTCGATTACGAATCAAAATGCAGATGTATTGTCACCCATGAGGACTAAGATGGAATCCCTCGTTTCCAGTAAAAAGGGTCTCCGGTTCTCTACACTCACCATACGAAACACAGTAGCATTAAACTACTATTTTACGCTGGTATTCTGTGAGAGCGTGGTCCTTCCTCGGTCGAGCCGAACCATTCGTGCTACAACTATACTTCTAATATAACTGCAGCGTGGCTCTACCACGTATAAAATGTCGGCACCAATTAAATTATTAATAATATTCGTGATTTGTCATCTTTCATGGTTCTATGGCCTCAGCAAGGGCTTACATTAGATTAGCCATTAATTAATTAATATTTATTATTTTAGAGCTTTTTCCTTTCTTTATTTGTATTTGTTATCTCGTCCACTTGTTGCATGCCGTGTTCACTGTTATTAGAATGAACGTTTGTTTGATACTTTTTTTCAAGTTACCTGAACCATGTAAACATTACATTCCATTTTTGAACCCAATAAAAAAATATTATTTATATAAAAAATAATATACAATAATAACTTAAGAAAAATAAATTAAAGTTAATTACCAAAATTATAATTTAACTAGTATTTAAAATGCTGATTTAGCACGTGCTTCGTAGAGTGACTTGGTTAGATAGACATGCAGTAAGTGGATGGATGCGAGTTGCTCAGTTGCTTTGTGGCATTCCTTGGGGTAGACCTATATCAGTAGTGGACTTTTGAAGGGCTGCCATGGTGATGATAATTATGATGTCTGAAAATTTTTAAATATTTGCAGGACGTGTAAAGTCTTTCAACACGTAGTGGTGAACTATTTTCATATCAAAATCGGCTCTTTAGTAAGAAAGGAATTATATACGTTACAGAGGTCTGCGACCTGTGAAAGGTAAATACTATATTATTGCCAACGAAAATATCAGGTATTCTTAGGCTTGGACTTAGTACAAGTTAAATATTACAAGTTAAGTATTCGATACGGTATTCACAAGTATTCTATCGGATACTTATAAAATTGTCTCTAGTGCGTGTTAACTTATGAACATTCTATCTATCAAACATTACAATAACACTTTGTTTATAAAAATAATTATAATTAATCACGGTATGCAGGAAGTCGATGGATGCAGGTGGCTCAGGACCGTGCTTTTTGGCATTACTTGGGGGAGGCCTATGTTCAGCAGTGGACTTGTGAAGGGCGGTAATGATGATGATGATGATGATGTAGCTGACTTATTTTTAGATAAGAAATTTTCTCTTTTATGCGCAATTGTGAGGTTCACGGGTTGTGCCACTGCTGAACACAGGCCCCCCCTCTTAGATTGTCTCATAGAGGGAATATTTGAAACAGTTGCTACGCTCGGCAGGCAGGTTGGCTGCCACAGCCACGGAATAAATAACAGTACCTACAGCTTTTATTTTTAGTTATTATTAGGAAGGCGTTGCTGCCCATCTCCTGGTTGGTATCCTTTGGTCACCTCTTACGTCACCCACGGTACAATATGGGGTAGTCGATAGTCTTACACCGTCTCAACACGATTACGATTTTGAACTAACATTTATAAACTATCGTTGCATGCACACCCAGCTATATGGCTGTGAGACAATAAATAATATAAAATTTCGGTAAACTTCTAAGTGGTTCTTTAACGTCGCGCTAACGGTTTGTTAAGTTAAATTTATAGGGACGTTATTGTTACTTGACTTAACTCTGCTTAAAATGTCCGCTGCAAAGCCACATTTATTACAAGAGATTATCTACAAAGTAGTTTTGTGTGTTGTTGTTACTTGAGTTAGTTTAATTTTATTGTTTGTGTATTAATAAGCTTTGTCGAATCATCTTGTAAACTATTATTTGAAAAAAAAAATGTACCGCTGGGTTTCTTGCTGATTTTTTCCCAGGACAGAGGGTTTTTTGCGAACCAGTGGTAAATGAAAAAAAGTGACTTTCAATAAGTATTGTTTGTAACCTACATTAAATAAAAAGTTTCTGTTTCTGTTTCTATTGTAGAGAGACATTGAAATTACTTTTATTTCATATAGTGATAGGCTCGGACCATACCGGATCATCAGCTATCATTTTTCGGGGGCCTGCCTTAGAAAGATAATATTAGATATTAGAGTGACAATCAATTTTATTTCTATTTATTTATTTATTTATTATAGGACAACACAACAGATTACATCACGACTTAAAGCTATAACTTACAAAAATAATGGTGTAATACAAGACATAATCCTTATACGTGTTATCACGGCATGCCAAGATTGAGAAACAAACATTTTAAATAAAATTGCTTAAACTACTCACAATTCCAACAAATCAAGAACTATAAATATAATGAATATCAATCGACGGGGATGTCCTTGAGAATGTCTTTCAAAACATTTCTAAAGCGAACCAGGCTAGAGTTGAAGATGTCAAGGTTGGTAAAGCGAAGGCTATAATCCTCATAAAGTCGACATAACCTTGATAGGGGTTGATTTCGAGAGATATTATTTCGCGATAGGGGTATGTCAAATATTTTTTTCATAGGTCTACGTGGGTTGTGTCTTATGTTAAAATTTAACAGTTCCAAGGCCTCGGGGCTATCCAGTTCCGAGTGTATTATTCTGTGTAGGTTGACTAGGTCCAATTCGTCGCGACGGAGGTGAAGTGGTATCATGTTAAACTCTTTAAGCCTCTCAGCATATGACCGGAGTCTTCTATTGTTGCCAGTACGTAAGCTTAATAAACGCAAAAATTTGGATTGGATCGATTCAATGCGCTCAGAGTGCACTGCATAGTATGGATTCCATATAATTGAACTATATTCTAAATTACTTCGAACCAGACTGTTATACAACAAAATTACACTTTGAGGATTCCTGAAGTGCCTGCTCTATCTAGTAACGAAACCTAGTACCTGGTTAGATTTTTTGGCTATGAGATCGTAATGTTGGCGAAAACTAAGCTGTTCGTCAAACACGACCCCGAGATCCTTAATAGACGACACACGAGATAGAGATTGTTGTTCTAAGATGTAATTGTTTAATACCTTGTTTTTTTTTAAGTGTGTAGGTGATGACAAAGCATTTTTTGACATTAAGGAACATGTTATTTTCTCTGCACCAATTAGACAAGTTGTTTAAGTCTTCCTGTATGATGCGAGTGTCGTCAGCTCCACCAATTCTATTGAAAATTTTAGGTCGTCAGCGTATAACAGGCAAAGGGGACTGAATTTTCTCAATGAGGTCATTAATGAAGGTCACAAAAAGTAAGGGGCCCAAACGGGATCCTTGTGGAACACCGGACTTAATGAGGATTTCTTCTGATGTGTACCCCTTGACGGTCACGAGCTGACTCCTGTTCCTCAAGTAGGACTCGAGCCAACGCAACAGACTGCCATGTATACCATGTGACTCGAGTTTCTTACATAAAATTGCGTGATCCACTTTATCGAATGCTTTTTTAAAATCGGTATATATGTCATCTACCTGACCACGGTTGTTGAAAGCATCGCATATGTAGGTTTTGAGGTTAAGAAGGTTACTGACTGTCGATCTCCTTTTGATGAATCCATGCTGCTTATTTGATATAAGAGGTTTTAAATGAAAATAGAGGTGATCAAATACTACTGATTCGAATAATTTGGATACTGCTGACAAAATGCTTATCGGTCTATAATTTTCACAGTTATCTCGGTCACCAGATTTAAATATGGGGACAACGTTAGCTTTTTCCAGCGAGAAGGGAAAACACCGCTATTCAGTGATTTATTAAATATTAGCAGAAGCGGGTGACACAGTACATCTGCGCATACCCGCAGGAATATAGGTGGTATGCCATCAGGGCCGGCTCCCTTGTTGGAGTCAAGATGCCTCAGTTTTGTTAATATTTCGTTCTCAGTGAGTACGATTTTAGTAAGAAGACTATTTGTTTGACTACAACAGACGGATACACCCGATCCACGACTATGATCTTCGAATACTGATCCAAAAAATTCTGAAAACAGATCGCAGATTTCCTTACCACCAGCAGCCGTTGTTTCACCAAATGTCATTGAGTCGGGAATACTCGAGTTGTTGCGTCTTTTGCTGTTAATGTAACTCCAAAACGACTTAACGTCTTTTCAAACCATTTTCGATAGATCTGATGTATTTATTGTAACAACAGTTTATGAGTTTTTTACATCTAGCTCGAAGGAGAGAGAATGTATCGTAATCTTGTGGGTTTTTGTATTTTTTGTAGCACGCGTGGTATTTGTTTTTTTCCCGCATACAACGACGCAAGCCAAGACTGAACCATTTGGGATATTTATTTGAGCGGTTTTTAACTGTTGGAGTACAATCATTAATAATTTCGTAGATCACATCGTAAAATCTAGCCACGGCCTCATCTACATCTGCCCCATGAAGTAGATCTGACCAGTTGGTATTATTGATTCTCTGCTTTACAGTTTTGTATTGGCGTTTATAGAAATTTAGCCGCTTTGACTCATTGACCTTTAGAGGTTTATAATTAAGGGAATTTGAGTCTTGAGAAATCGATCCGTAGGGCAGGGTGATGTTTATCATGTTTTAATAAGGTCTTCTCGTTGGTGATGGTCATATTTCCAGAAGTGCTAAGAGCAAGATCTAGTATCTTATTGTTATTATTGGGGATGGGGTTGAACTGTGACAGATCACAGAGTGCCACAGTATCTAACAACAGTTCGCTCTTGTAGTCCATCTCATTGCAGCTAGCTGTCATACTGCCATTCGTTTGACAGGATCCATGAGACATTGGGTACATTAAAGTCGCCAAATAATGCAAAACAATTCTGTTCATTTGATTTTAGGATAATGTTTTGAAGATTTGAATAGAAGTTTGACAGGTCATTTTTATTAAGATATGGAGGTAGATAGCAAACGCATACATTAATTGTCTGACCATTAATATTAGGTGGCAATATGCTAATCCAGACATCCTCTAGTTCGCTTTCCCAGGAGACCTGTCTGACAGCAGAATATTGTTTTTTAACTGCTACGAGGACACCGCCTCCATCGTCTTTATTATACTTTTTAATACAAGTGGTATCGCGATCTCTACGGAAGACATTGTATTGCTCGTCAAACAGTTCCCCATCATATACAGAAGCATCGAAATTTGTTTCAGTTAGACATATCAAATTGTAATTAGAGTTCAGAAAATTTTTATAAAGACTATCTATTTTACTTCTAGCTCTATTGAGATTTTGATAATATATGTACATTCTTAAAAATATGTAAAAAGATACCAAATAAATGCTTCGAGTTTAATCAGATTACAAAAAGAAAAAATAAAATGAAAGAAATAAATAAATTAGACTACTCTATACAGGGTTATTAGGCGGCAGCTTTGATAAATAACTAGTGTCTCTTATAAGTATGGCAGGGGATTCTTCATTTTTACGAACATAGACACGACCGTATTTTACCCAGACAAATTTGTAGTGGTTAATTTTAGTCCATTGTCTTGCCGCGGCGTGTACTGCCTTGCATCCAGCTGATAGGTATTCCGATATGTAGATATTGTATTTTTCGCTAGCTAAGCCCATGTGAGATGAGTTTAGCGGACACAACTTGTTTGCTTTATTGAATCTTCGCACTGCAGAGATGATAGTGTCGCGGTGATGTTCCGAGTGCAGCGTCGCAATAATATTGCGGGGACGGTCTGACGAAGGGTTCATTTTTGCAACACGGCGGATAGATTTTATGTCTGACTCAGCAATAGGGCAATTTATGACCTCACACAATTTCATCAGCCCATACAATAAATTTTCCGATCGTTTTTCGGGTACCGACTGGATTTCAATGTTGCAGTTTCTTGAGGATTTGTCTAAGACCTGCAGAGTTTTATTCATTTGGGATAATTCGGATTGTAGTTGCACATTTTCATCTTCAAGCTTGCGGACCTTGTCTGACAACGTCTTAAGTTCAGCTTTTACGTCCCTTTGCTCCTCCGCAAGAAAATCTGTCGTTACGGTGAACTCGGTTTTTAGTTTGGCTATTTGATTACTAACTTCATTTCTTATTGTTCTGATTAAAGATGCTTGAAAGCTTTCCAGCTTAGTATCCAACTTAAGATCTAGAAGTCTCGAGAATTGGTCCAATGTGATACTCGCAGCGGGAGTACATCCGGATGACGTGGGTGTATTTTCAACTGTGTCCATGACTGGTCGACTAATTTCAACAGTGTTTTCACTAATCGTAAGGTCTTCGCAGGACATGCTAGACTCATCCATGTTTTCTAGTTGTTTCCGAACAGGCGTATTGCAGTTGTTTCCCTTTCGCCTAGTTACGTTGATGCAAAGTGGACATATCCAGGACCTTCTCAGTTCGCCCAGGTTAGCCTTGGAATAAGATTGAGTTATGTTCAGGCATATATAATGATAATGTGTCATACACTTTATACATAGGAGTAGTTCCTCGCCAGTAATTCGATTACGACACGCTTCACAATTCATAGTGATAAAAGTTCGTTTCAATAATATATTCGCTTGAACAAGAACCGTTTATTCATCATGCATATAGTTCACAGTTCAAAGATTGTTTTGATGTATGATTTTAATGCTTACAAACACTATTACAGTTCTTTTTCAACGATAACTTAGGAGCGTGACTAAACTATACACTTCTCTGACCACTCAACATATTTAGCTTGAAAACAAATTAAAACGCAAAACACTCACAAAAAGTCAAATTGTGCAGGTTAGATATGATCCTGCGACCTCAAATGACCATCTCGACTGCGTAGCCAACACGCCAACGCTACTACTTACTATGTTTACCAAAATAGTAGTTCTATTACAAACAAATACGAAACGACGGATTCGTTCGTTATGAGCGTTTTGCATATTATGTTTGAAAATTTTTCTTCAACCGTCACTTTAAATCACAAATACAAAGTTTTTAAGTTTCTAAAGTATTTATTGTTTTATATTTCTATTTTTATTTGCGTCACAGTTTATCAATGGATATATAAGATGCATTTCGTATTATTTTGGGATAAAATAGCACATATCGGTTTTATTGCTGTGGGTAGCTCACCGTAAGATTCACAATAATGCAGTCTAATTTGCGTATTATATGTCTTGATAACACTCTCACAAACGTATTGAACAGTTTTCTCCACTTTTTTGGTAAATCTAACACGATACAGTTGAATAACTATTTTTAAGCAATTAAATTACGGGAGCACAATGTTCACATGACGTTCACGTTACTCTATACTCCAAAGTTTTAAAGTCCACATGATGGTAAGTGGCCACTAAAATCCATGGATACGAGCAACCAACATCAAACAAACATGGCTACGATGCATTGTCACCACAGAGGATTAAAATGTTACGCCTCGCAGTCTGTAATTATACTGGTTCTCTATAACCTTCAAACTGGAACTCAGTAGTCACTCACTACGGCTTGGCTGTAAATAGATACGATGAGGTAAACTTATCCAGACGGACTCTCAAATATAAAAGAGTCCTACCGTCTAGAAAACCTGATCAGATACGCCAATATTAAAATGATAGATTGGAAGAATTTCGACTGGGTAACTCCTGGTGTAATAAATAATAATATAATAATTAATATAATAATGGAATCCCATCTTATGGAATTGCTAAACATCACTTGTGAATTTAGCAATTCTATTAGAATGGAGCTGGGGACGGATAAGTGTGCGGTCCTCCATGTTGAAAGGGGAAGGGTTGCTAACTCTGAGGGCATAGACTTATCTATGCCCGTCAACTTAAGGGCCCTTTCCGAGGCTGAAACATACCGATACCTGGGTATGTCACAGAACATCGGTATGGATTAGGCTGGTATGAAACAGTCAGTTTGCGACGTGCTTTATGCACGCTTGACCAAAGTGCTTAACAGTCTTTTGTCCGGTGTGAATAAGACACATGCATATAACGGTTGGGTCATGCCTGTCCTCATGTATACCTTTGGCATACTCAGGTGGAGTCAGAATGAACTTAACGCCCTGGATAGAAAAGTCCGCACTACAATGACGTCCCATAGGATGCATCATCCGAGATCGTCGGTAATGAGGCTGTACTTGCCGCGAAAGCATGGTGGGCGTGGCTTCCTGAGCGCGCTCACCATGCATAATCGCGAAGTGTGCAGCCTCCGTCATTACTTCCTGGCGAGATCGGATGATCCATTCTATAATGACGTCATTTCTTGTGATAAAGGACTTACCCCTCTATCCTTAGACCCGGCAGTATAGAGCATTTCGGACCGGGAGACCGTATGGAAGGAGAAGGAGCTCCATGGGAGGTACTACAGATCTCTACATGAGCCTCACGTAGATACAGCCGCCTCCTTCAACTGGCTACGTTTCGGTGACCTCTTCGGAGAAACCGAGGGTTTTGTCTGTGCAATACAGGATCAGGTTATTAAGACCAACAACTATCGGAGATACATCCTAAAGGATGGCACTGTCGACGTCTGTCGAGCTTGTCGCCTTCCCGGGGGAGTCACTTAGGCATGTCATCTCCGGTTGTTCGGCGCTTTCTAACTCTGAGTACTTGCACAGGCACAACCTAGTAGCCAGAATTCTACACTCGTGGACCGAAAATTGCCGTATTACAAGTACTTGCCGGAAGCCGTGCTCGAAAATGACCGCGCCGGGCTCTACTGGGACCGGGCCATCATCACAGACAGGACTATTCTTGCGAATAAGCCAGACATTGTGCTGATGGACCGGGCACAGTCAAGGATATTTTTGATCGACATTACCATTCCGTATGACGAGAACCTCGTGAAAGCCGAAACAGAGAAACGAACAAAATATCTGGACCTGGCTCACGAGGTGACCGACATGTGGGGTGGTATGCCGACCGAAATTATTCCTGTAGTCGTCTCTGCGAATGGGCTAATCCCAGTCAGCCTCTCGGGTCATCTGAGGCGACTGGGACTCCGTGACGGACCGCTCCGGGCTCAAATGCAGAAGGTGGTGCTCCTCGATACCGCCCGCATCGTCCGCCGGTTTCTTTCCCTTTCCCCCTAACCCGTTTGGTCTCCCCTGCCGAGGGCTCCCATCTGGTTGGATCTTATTTAGTTATGTAGTGTTTGTGTGGATTTTATGTTATTGATATTTATGTATATTTATCTTTTCATTTTAATTTATAATTATATATTTATAGAATCCAACCAGGTGAGAAAATTATATAGATACCCCAATAATATAATAATTCAAAAACAAGATGTTATTTTCAATAATTGTGCTCATTTGATTAAAATTCCACCAAAAACATCAGGTTTTTAATTGTGTATTAGCGTGTTTATAAGAATCATGTTGTATTTGAATAAATCTGAGGTCTACTTGATCTATTTGATGATAATTTAGTTTTCTAAGTTTCAATGTACCAATAATAGAACTAAAATACTTTTTGTCCAATAGGCTCAATATCGTCGCAAGTAGTTTATTGGGTTTTTGTATCAAGAAATTCGAAGAGGACATAACGCCGTTGGTCCTGCGCCTGATCTCTCTCCAGTCGTATCACATTACCGCCCCACGAGACTATGAGAGGGAAGGAGTAGGGAGTGCACCTGTGCTTGCGCATAGTCTCGAGCTTTATAATATTATCCTGCGCAGATGTTTATTCTACTTTGAGCCTGCAGCCGTGACTAAAATTGGGCCTGAAGGACATTATTAAATACTTTGGACTAAGATTAGCTGTACTAGTACTAGAACCGGTAGACCAGTTTTCTTTAAGTTATGTGTTTGTCATTGTGTTCGCACTGAAGGGGTGACGAGAAGTGTATCCGATATTCTGCCAAAAATATGTGGCGATGGCGATCCGATTCCACAGCGCGGACATAGATGAGTACGAATACGTACGCGAGGACGTGATCGACATGTTCTAGAAGACGATGTCCTGTGTGATCTACTAGTGATCTTGGCAGGATAATGTAATCATACTAAGTTCAAGGTATAATTGCTTTAATAGTTAAATATTTGTACCAACTTGACCAAAATTATAATTGTCATTATATTTATTCCATAGCAGCATTTTTTTTCTTTTGTTGTTCCTATTTTGTAAGTGATTTTTAAAAAAGTTAAAAATAAATAGGAATTCTGAAGTTTTTTTCATTTATCTAGTGTCATTCAATACTATGGTGCCACCAAATATCAATGATATATTAATTTTAGTAACTGAGATATAAAAATAGTATTTTATGACTCTTAAGTTCTAAAATTAGGACATTGGGTACTCATTCATTCTCTCTCAAGTTCCAAAGTTAGGACATTGGGTCTTCATTCATTTGAACTTATTGAAACTGTACCGCAGGATGCTCGAGAAGTCTTGACTTGTTTTGGTCGCCTATAATTACTGCCTGAGAGGATCTTTGTGTTCGTGATTATAATAGTGACATACAAAATAATTAATTTGTTTTTTTAATATTATATTAAAATTACGTGACTGTCTAGAATTTGAGAACGTAAGATTTTAATTTGCAAAATAGCAAAATATACATGCAGCCTTAGAACTTTTTAATTAACCGAATTCTCAAACGTTAGTCAAAAGGAATTTTTATTAAGCTCTAATTTCTTGGAACCTACGCTTTTATATAGTTTAAAAGAGAGAATAATTATTAAACTTTTTGTTAGATTTAAAATTTTTTATTAAACTGCTGACTGGTACAGAAGAACAAAAGACTGAATTCTGTACAGAAGGCTGGTCGCAGGCAAAATAATTGTGGAAACATCATTGTAAATTTGGAAGAGTTATGTATTGTTTAACTATGAATGATAATAACTTTATTGAAATTTAATGCTTTATTAAAATTTAAAGCTATATTATACAAATTAATTTCTCGGTACGATATGCGCGCCACGTTGTACTATGCCTATAACCTATAAGTTGACAAAGTTTACCGTTATCTGATGAACGGTATGGCTACAAATAAACATTAATTTTTATATATAAGATTATTTTCATTTAGATATTGTTGGTTATGTTTTACTGCGTGAGATTTCGTAATGGCTTCTTCGTGGCGCATATAACCTTAAGATTATTATTACTGTGACAAGATAATAATATCCATCTTCTTACAACACAATACCGGTTCCGCACACTCCTACTAGGACGACGGTTAGACAAAGCATATTATCTGCATTTTATTCTTAATTGCGGATAGATGTAACTTCCATTTACCATCGGGTGGATTGTGTGCTCATTTTTCACTCTAATTAAAGAACTCTAACAAAAGAAAACTTACTTACTGACGTACAAGTAAGAAATGACGTACTTGAAACTGAAGGTTAAGACACTTACATAGCCATCAATATCACCATCATCACTACTCCCTGGAAGGCTGTTACTGAGCCCAATCCTCTAAATGCATCCTGGCTAACAAGTAATAAATATAACTGCGAGCCAGTATAAATAGTAGGTGAGGTATTTCATTTCAACACAGTTTAGAGACAGTATTCAATTTAAACTGTGGTTTTGGTCTTTCAAACAAGATAGAAGCGCATTGACACCCCAATTCACCTTTGTTTTTTTATTACGGTTACAGGTGTCCATGAGTAAGGAAGCTATTCAGGCCTACGATAACCTAGTGAAACCGGTCAAGTGCGAGTGGCACCTAGCTCTCATAGGGTTCTGTACATATTATGACTGATAAAACTTTTAAGGCCATAAATTTAGTTTGGTAATATGATTTCTAACCCATGGAAACAAATAAACCTTTTAAATGTACGTTAGGTTTAGTCGCCGCTTACAAACAATACCATGAATCGATGATTTTAGTATTTTTGGTTTAAATACACTGTGTACATAATATACAGATGATAAGGTTATAATATACAGACGTTTTAAATTTCTAACTGTAGTACGTGAAGGTAGTATAATATGGTCACTTTTTTATGACTCAAAAACTACAGTTTTGTTTTGCACGGTTGGCTCTTTGATATGATTTGATACGATCTTCATCATTCAATGAAATAATAAAGAGTCGAAAGGGCGCTGCAGTATCGACACCGTTTTGACAGTTTACATTATATAGTAAATATTTTAGTCAATTTTAGTATGGTGTAGTGCAGCTAGTTTTTTTTTTAAGTTCATTTTTCGAAGTGTTCTTTATATTGCCGAAGCTTGTTTTTTTTTTCATAATATGTTAGTTATAGTATACGACTTTGTGTTTTTTGTCTCTGTCCTCATCCTAGTTTTGGTTTTATAGGGTAAGGCTTAAGAAGATCATATTATCATCACGTACTTTAGTTTAGTTTTCGAAGTCGTAACAAAAACGATCTAAAACTGACCACATTCTCACAATTCCTTAAAAGATTAAAAAATACATGCAAGGGTACCTAAAGAGTCCGTCTTTTTCATGTATAACCCCTATATTGAAAAATAATTTAATTTAATTTCTAATACAATGGTTATAAATCGCTTTTTTAATCAACACTCCAAAAGTCTAAACGAAATGTATAAAGGTCACCAAATATCCAATTTCAGGTTTATAACTCATTCTGTCTACGAGCTAGACATGCGAACGGAGACACGGATATGTGGCAGACACAGATATTAATAGGGCTCCGTTTTATTTTTTGGGTGTTGAAACCTAAAAAAGATCTTAGTCTGGTAGTAGTACGAATTTAGTGTTACTTTAGTCTAATATCAGCCAGGTACGCGCAAAAATTTTTGCTGATTTTTCAATCATCAGATAAAATTTTTTCACCGTATAAACCTGACTGTATGTAAAAGTGAAATAATTTAATTATTTTATTCATAACACTGTCATTTTAAATGTTGTATGTTTTATCTTATGAATATTTTTATCTGATCAATGAAAAATTAGCCCCAATTTAATAGATTTTTTGCGTTTTTCTGTTATTAAGCGCTGAAATTGTTAATAGTTTTATTTTGGATATGCGTAAAAAAAATGGCGTGTATTATCGAGTTTCAGGAGCACCCCTGCCAAGCACATAACCATGACAATCTATTTCTTCTGATCATAACTCGATTAGTGGCTAAAAACGTGATGTATGTATGACATGACACACAGACATCTACATCTATCGCCGATTAAAAATACATCTGACATTATAATATATAGTTACGTATTAAATAACTTTTTATTATCTTAATATTTTTTATTTCATGTTATTAGTTTATATAGTTTTTGTTATTTTAATTTATTGTTCTCATATTAACTTTTTATTACATCTACTTCATAATATCTCTGCATCACCCCAAGGTAGACTGGTAGAGAATGCCTTAGGCATTAAGTCCGCCTATATACCACGTGTGTATATGAAGTTTTAAATAAAATAAATAAATAAAAATTAAAATGCAGAGGCGTTGTCACTCCTAAGGATTGAGATGGAATGCCTCGTTTACAGTGAAAATTGTTTCGGTTTACAATACAAAACAGCATTAAGTCGTTTTTTGTGCTAGAATTCTGTGAGAGCATGGTCCTTCCCTGGTTGAGCCGACGCCTTCGTCCTACAACCATAATATAGCCGTAGTAATAATATTTATTCTTGACACAGCTGCAACGTGAGGCTGCCGCGGCTTTAGGCGTAGTGTTGTTGCTCGACAACTTGTTGGGCTTAGTAATAGCAGTATTTGTGCACGCAATTACGAAACGGAGAGAGGTACTCTTCAAGTAGGTGATACGTACTATTTTATTTTAAAGTGGATATTAGTTTTTTAATGTTCACACCTTTAATTACTATATTAAATTTTTGCTAAGTAAAACCAGATTCGTAACTCTCATAATGAAGATCTTCTCGTCAGGTATAAAAACTAGATTGTACAACCAGTGCATGTTGCCAGTGATGACTTATCGATCTGAGACGTGGTCCTTCACTGTCGGCCTTATGAAGACGCTTAAAGTCCCTCAGCGAACTATGGAAAGGGCTCGTGGTTTCTCTGCGTAACAAACACAGAAATGAAGATATCCGCAGTAGAACCAGAGTGACAAACATTACTCAACGGATTAATAAGCTGAAGTAGCAGTGGGCCAGTCATTTAGCTCGAAGAACCGATAACCGATGGGGAAATGGGTTCTCGAGTAGCAGCTTCGCACCGGTAGGCGAAGTGTTAGAGTAGTTATTTTATACGTGGTAGAGCCATGCTGCAGTTATATTAGAAGTATAGTTGCAGCACGAATGGGTCGGCTCAACCGGGGAAGGACCACGCTTTCACAGAATACCATCGTGAAATAGTAGCCTAATGCTGTTGTATTTCATATGGTGAGTGTAGAGACCGGAGACCCTTTTTAGTGGAAATGAGGCATTCCATCTTAGTCCTCACGAGTGCCAACGCATCTGCATTTTGATTCGTAATCGAGGATAGATGTAGATGTCTATGGGCCACAGCAACAACTTACCATCAGGTGGATTGTGTGCTCGTTTGTTACCATATCGTATAAAAAAAGTGTAGAGTGGCTCTCAACTAAGTGGAGTAAAGAGCCTGGTAAGACATGCAGGAAGTCGATGGATGTAGGTGGCTCAGAACCGTGCATTGTGGCAAGGTCTATGTTCAGCAGTAGACTTGTGAAGGGCTGTAATGATTATGATGATTAAAACCAGATTCTATCGATTAGGATGTACATTATTTAAATAAAACCAGTATTTATGTTTTTTTTATATTAACTTATTTTATTTTCCCGACATTTGGTTTCCTGATCCATGGTTCGAGTATAAAGTGACCGTGGGTGCTGTAAAGTGTTCGAAACGTCGGGAAAGTGAAATAAGTTACCCGATAAAATCGGTAAAAACTAGTGTTTGTGTTAAAACAGGTACCCGGATGACCGAGCTTTGCTCGGTTTCGTTTTAAGTTACATTTAGATACAAATTACATGAATAATATTTTTTGATCTTATTGACATAATAGAAAAAACTGAACTGGTTATTTGAATAAAAAATCATGAGTGCAATTAGTTTAATTAAAATTTTCGTATTTTTAAAAAAATACTAGAAAAAGGGTTCGAAATAATAGATTTTCTCACAAAAGAAGGGAATTTGAAAAAAAAGGACAAAAGTATACCCCGGACGGGACGCGAACCAAGGCATTACGATTTCACGACCGCTCGATATCCACTTGAGCTATTACGATATTAATGTTATTTACTTTATTAAGTGCAGTTTTTCATTGCCTGAAAACACGGACAAAAAAAGAAGTTTTCTAAAAATAAATCCTAGCTAGATCGAATTATTGCCCCCGAAACTCCCTGGACACTAAATTTTATGAAAATCGGTGGAGCCGTTTCCGAGATTCCGATTATATATATATACAAGAATTGCTCGTTTAAAGGTATAGGATTAATCATTAGGGAATACTTGTATACATCTTTTTAAATCAAATTTATTTTTGTTGTAAACGCTTGAAAATCCTTGTCATCTTGTGCCTGTCAAAATTGTTTTCTACCTCATTTAAATTATCAAATTAAAAAATCATACAATTACTAAAAAGTAGCTGGGTGTTATAATTAAAAACCCTTTTAACAAATGGGAGCCATGTTTTCGGCTTTGTGAGACTCGCTGAAACAGCTCTAGTTTGCAGTTTACCTCACCAATTTTCTTTCAAATCTTCTCTGAATCTTGTTGCTTGGCCTTTGTAGTATTGACAAGAAAATTTCATTTTTCACCATTTTCGCGTTGATTCTCCGACTTACTCGCTTCTATTCAAATCAATGCAGCTGCGAGAAACAACGATCTATTTGCATTGTTTTACTCCTTCCATCCATGTCTTATCAGGACGTAACAACATTTTGGTAGGGATTTTCACTATTATGTCCCCTACATAAATATTTATTGGAATGGAAATTACTAGATAGTATTCAGTTGATATAATCTAGTTTTGATATTAAAATTACCCTTTACATGGTTCGACCATCGAATCTAATCAAGACTCTACGGCTCAATAAGCATTGAGTTCAGTGAGTTAAATAATTTGAAGCGACCAGATCGATTTATGGCATAAGCTCTCACGGCTGTCACCCAGAGGGATAGGCAAAGACTACGGACCTCCATTTAATACGATCGCCATTGTTGATCATGAGGTCCTG
This sequence comes from Parnassius apollo, assembly GCA_907164705.1. Classification (NCBI taxonomy): domain Eukaryota; kingdom Metazoa; phylum Arthropoda; class Insecta; order Lepidoptera; family Papilionidae; genus Parnassius; species Parnassius apollo. The sequence goes on from CAJQZP010000835.1 coordinate 1,055,568, forward strand.
GGTTCGAATCTCGGGTCGGGTCAAAAAATCAATTGTTGAGATTTTTCGTCAATTCGCAGTAGCTGCTGCTGAAAGAACGTAAAGTCGTTGGTCCTGTGCCTGGCCTCTCTCTGATTGTGTCGATTTACCATCCCATTGCATTAAGATAGTGAGGGACTAAAGAGTGCACCAGTGCTTGCACATACATACATACAGGCACTAGAATACTGTTACGAGCTTGAGGTTCGTAGCAATAAAAACTGCCGATTGAATTACCAAAATTTACACTTTTATTACCCAAAACCAATTAAAACTAAAAACACTAATAATTAATCACACTGATTCACTTTATTTCGCTCCGAAGCTTCGCTTGTCTCGCCAAAATTCAATACTTCCCCGATCGCATCTTGCAGCGCCTTTAAATACACATTATCACCGAAACATCCAGAATATTCAAGTAAATACGCGCGCTAATCGACCAGGCGCCGAAAGTTCGAGTGTAGGGTTTGTAGAAAGCTTAGTTCTTTATTTCGATACTAGATGGCGCTGTCGGTTGAAAGATTAGTGATGTGATTTTCTGGAAAGCTCTCCTCGCTCTGTTACTCGACACAGATGGCGCTAGTGCCAGACGTCAACTTAGGCACGCAACAATACTGTCGTGCGCCGATGGCTAGCCTCCGTTGAGGCTGGCTGCCTCGATCGAAGTTCAGTCTGGAGGACATTATTACTAATATAAGAAAAAGGCCTCTTACACGACGGCCCACAGGACGATATGGGTTAGTGGATATCCTTACACGAGATAGTTTATAGGTGGTAGAGCCACGCTGCGGCTATATTATGGTTGCTACAACCATAATGAATAGGTCGGTACGACCGGGAAAAGACCACGCTCTCACATAATACCAGCGTAATAAAGGAGCTTAATACTGCTGTGTTTCGTATGGTGAGTGTAGAGATCCGGAGACCCTTTTTACTGGAAACGAGGCACTTTCGTCTTAGTCCTCAGGGGTGACAACGCATCTGCGTTTTGATTCTTAACCGAGGATAAATGTAGATGTCTATGGTCCACAGTATCCACTTACCATTAGGTGAACTGTGTGCTCGTTTGTCACCCTAATTCTATAAAAAAAGACACTGCCACGACACCGTACAATACATCAATCATCAAGCGTTTATAGGTACTTTTTATTTTCTTAACTAAACTTAAATAGAACATTGCTGTTCATGAATCTCGCTTGGGAGGCAAGAAAGCACGCTTTTAGTATCTACCTTTGACGACGCAACTCCACCTAAACTGAATATTTTATATCCCATGTACACTACATGTGTATTTTACACGTGGAACATTATAGTGGACATTTACGACATCCACGAATTCTGCTAGTTACTCTAGGGCTGGGTACTTTACTCGACTCGAGTTAGTAATTAATTTATAAGAAAATGCGCTTTTACAGTTTAGTCCAGAAAATATACAATATCTTTCTATTACCAAGTTTAATTTTATTAAATATATTAATATTAAAATTAATTAGCTAATATTCACGAAAAAAATAAATTACAATGTTGTCTTAAACTAGCAAGATATTTAAAAATGGAATTCCGCGTAGTAATGCCAAATTATTTTTTATCATTTTTATTGATTATTAAAGGTTACCCCCACAACCCACACTATTGCCCCATTTACATTCAGCCCTGTTGGGCAGGGCAGTGAGCAGGGCAGTATGTAAACAGGCTACTCGCGCTGACACTGCCGCTGCCGCTGCCACTGCCCGACGATCCCTCCAAGGTCGGTTTTTCGTGCGGAAGTCAAAAGACGGGCAGCGCGAGCGGCAGTGAGTGTTCACATTCAGCTCCATCGCTCACTTCGCGCCAAGCGCCTGGATGAACGGACGTGCGTGCCTTCTTGTTATTAAATAAGTACGATCTACCAAAATGCCTTCCGAGTGAGAACTGCTGGAATCAGAAAAAACTACGTTTCATTCGTTAAATTCATCATCTTCTACGAATACGAATTTTCTTTTTGAGATAACATAGTACCTATGTACATAATTAATTATAAATTCTTCAAATTTATTATTTTAATATAAAATTTAGTTTAAGGAATTAATGAACATTGACATTTTATTTCTAAAAATGATTTGTAACTCATATTGATTATTTATTTATTAAAATGTAAAATAAGTTAAATGGTAATATTTGCATAATAGCCTGAGATATTTAAATTATAATTTTATTGTAATTAAAATTATGAATTAATTTATGCTGTAGTGTAATTATTAAAATAATAATAGCTTCCATCTCATATAATATTTAATATTATTTATGTAACAATAATGTAATAATTACTAATTTATGAACAATTTATTGTATAAGAATTCAAATAGAGTGGATCTGTATAAGTATTTAATTAATACATAATATTTTAATTCAAAAAGAATATTTGTACCTAACTATTAAGCAATAATAATTTTAAAATGTAACATTGGGTTTGTGTAATTAGCTGTATTTCATATCATTTTTGCATGCCAATTATGGCAAAACATGTCAGTTCCACGTCATTGATCATCTTATATACCATGTTTTTAAGGTAATAAATTTTCTATCTATCAATCTATCTATCTTCTTTTGAACTTGATATCTTTTTAAATTATTAACATAATTTTGTATTGCAAGAAGACACGCGCGGACGCTGTAATTATTTCGACGTCTGCCATAGTCGAAAGCCGAAAGTGATGTGAGTGGTAGGGCAGAGTGTGAATACACACTTCCCACGATCCTGCTACGGCAGTATTTAGAGAAGTATTGCCGGCAGCGCGAGGAGCAGTGGCAGGGGCTGAATGTAAATGAGGCTTATGATTTTCTCCTGTATGGTGGAGATAATTTACATACATAAATTTCACAAGGAGGAACATCTAGTTTAGTTAGCCGGGAATAATTACCTATTTGTAGAACATGCAAATACTCGTTCCGTGCGGATGCGGAATTCGAATCCGCGGCCCTCAGCCCTGCAACTCTTTGCGACTGCGCCTCGGAGCCATCAAATTTAAATTAAGTTTATTTTTTATTAAATAAAGACTACAAAAAGAGTTATTATGATATTAATGAATACATGGTTTGTTATTCCCCTGGGAATGATGTTATCGCTTCCAACTATTGCCAAAAAGAGTTAGGTAATTTATTCTCGAACTTGTGCCTTTAAATGAATGATGTTACTTTGCAATATAATATAATGTTTCTTTCCGGGAGAACGGTATTTACAGACCACGAGTAAATACATCTTTCTTTTAAATCTTTTTAATTTTCGTTTTTTTAACAAAACGTTACCTCTACACTAGAATTTTCTCCTGTTTTGCAGGGAGTTGTGCAATTGTGTAGTTTACATAGATAAATTTCACAGGAAGAAACAATCAGAACAAAAACAATTATTTGTAGGCCATACAAATACTTGTTCCGTGCGGGATTTGAACCCGCGGCCCTTAGCGCTGCAACTCATTGCTAAGCTACTGCGCCACGGAGACGCCATGATACAAATAAAGTATAAATTAATGACTGTTAACTATAACTTAACTATATAAACTGATGGATTTTGCGTTATTAATTAATAAATATTAATAGATATGTTTATGTTATGGAAAATATACCGTTTGACTTTAACGTAAGGAAAAAAATGTGTTTGTGAAGTAGCTTATATTATGTATAATTAGTAATTAAATATTTTTTATATATATTATTAAATTTATTTGTATAAATAAAAATTAGTAATTTAAATTTCTTAATTCTTTTAAAATTTAAATTTAAAATTTAAATTTTTTAAAACTCTTTATTATTAATCGCTTATTAAATATTTGTATAAATTAAAGTTTAATTCAAAGAAAAATTAATAAATGTCTATCTTAGTATCTAATTTCTATTGTTGTAACTAACATTGTGGGTAATTAATTATTTTCATACAGTAAGTCTGCGGGTACGTCTATATTTTAGATTTTGTTGAGTTATTTATTTTTGCTTATATTTATAACGCAAGATAAATTGTGAGTATTAATAATAATTGTTGTAGCTTATTATTCTGTATGCCTAATATATATTGTTACAACAATAATGTATATTGTACACAACAAGATACAGAAACAGTCTTACAGAAAGTTTGTACAAAGGTCCCACTTATTTCATAATTTGCTGAAATATCTTCCAATGGACCAATAAAGAAAAAATATATTAAAATGGCTAACATTACTACTACAAATAAATTAATAATATACAAAATGTTACGTAAATTATATGAAATAATAATATAAATAAAAATGAAATAAATCAAGACATAAAAATAATAAATACGATAGTTACACATGATATATTATATAAACTAATATGAATATAATAGAATAATATATACTAATTAACAGGATGCAAAAAAGTTATCTCTAAGACGTGTCTTAAATACCAATAAACTTTCGGAATTTCTTATATTAGACGGTAGTGAGTTCCATAACCTTACCGCGTGAACTGAGAAGGAGTAGGAGTAAAAACCGGAATTATAGACGGGTAAGTTAATAAGAGTTTTAACAAGGCATCTGCAAGGTTTATCCGGAGGATGGGTGAAGGAAAATCGGCTTCGAGGTATGTGGGAGAGGAAGGGTTGTGCAACATGTTATAGAGGAGACATAACAATCGAGTGTTCCTTCGAAGTCGAATTGAGAGCCACTTAAGTTGCTTGCGAAACCGAGATATTAGGTCATATTTTTAGTGATATTTTAGCTTTTAGGAGTAAGACATTTTGTAGACAATTTAAGCGAATGCATGGTAAAGTGGACCTTACGATTAACCTTAGCGATATACGTGGATCGTGATAAATGTTGAACAAATATGACGCTTAAGTTTTTGACAGTATTGGAAAAGGGTATAGGAACGCCAATAAAACAAACAAGAAGTAGTGATGTAAATTCTAATTTATTACGCAAATGCCTGCTACCTATTGTGATGGCCTGATATTTTGTGACATTAACTAATAGTTCGAAGAATGCAGACCATTCACAGATGCGGCTAAGATCCGCATTCATGGCATCAATTGCATTGAGAAAGAGTAAAATAGATATGGGACGAAAGTGGGACAGAGAAGAAGGATTAGAAACCTTGGGCAAAGGAATTATATATGCTTGTTTCCAAACCGAAGGAAAAGATAGGGATGACATGGAAAAATTATATATGTGAGTAAGAATTGGAAGAAGTAAAGCTAGAAATGAAAAAATCATCTTCGGGCATAGACCGTCATTACCAACAGCGTTTGAAGAGATGTATAGAATGGATTTTTTGACATCTTCCTCCGTCACAAGGGAAAGATGAAACGGGCAACGTGCGGTTTCGGTTTTGATTTGATGTAAGGATCTAAAGTCATAGGAAAGGTAGCAAAGTGTTACCTTATTCAGATTTGGTGATATTTTGTGCAATTAGATAAATATATGGTGACGTATTAAGTGACCCTAATTCACATCTATATCACGGGATTCTATTTTGATTTCCTGCTACAACTTATTTTTACACGCTGTAAAATTGTTACGCGGTAATCTGTAGTTACTTTACTAAAAAAAAACTGTGTAAAATGGTTAATAGTAATACTAGTCCGTCATAGTAGGTAACACCTCTTACTTACTTCCACCGTCAAAAGCAACGTCTACTGTTAAGTTCCGGGCTGAAGGGTATAGAGAGCCAGTATTATTACACGTTTACATTATGATCAATAGTCGACAAGTACCTCACCCAGTTATTGTGGAAGAGTTCGACGCGCTTGCATACTCGTCTCAGTGTTGTCGTCCGCATGGGTTTTCTGCCCAGCAGGTATTGGGCCTCGGGGTATGCCCCCTTTACCCGGACATTCCTCACGGCATACTACAGTGTGCCGGTCCTGGGCGCCTACATACTCGTCTGTATTGTATTCATTCCACGTAGATCTTTTAAGTGTGGATGACGTGCTGCTCGTTGCCACAACTTTATGTCTACTTGATACTTATAGACTCACAAATAGTTATTTATTTGGGGGTGTGGATTCCCCCCATATACTAGAGAGAGTAACGATCTAGTAAGACATAAGGGAAGACAATGGATGCGGATGTGCGTTGTGGCATTCCTTTTGATGATGTGAATGATGATGATGTTATAATTATTTTCAATAATATTTATTTAAAACTGATTTCTGGGGTCCTAGACCACAGGTTCTCCTTGATAAAGTTCTATAAAAATAATAGATTCGTTACTCACAATCGGCTGTGAGGTTTTACTCCCGTCCTAAGGCAATTAACACACGGAACCGCACACCGCTGCGTCTGGCGGAGACGGTAAAGCAGATTTCGTGACGGTTTTAAGCAGTCTGATCACAGATATTGGCAAGGATGAATGCAGAAGTGGCAGCAATCTGGCTTTTATTGTGGCGTGGAAAGAAAATAAATAAGATGATATTGGGTTCATCCATTTTTTCAAAGCGCGGGGATGGGTGTTGGCAGCGAGAGCACCCCTAGCCCACGCGGTATGGCGGTGAACGTCTGTTTGGTATCAACGGATTTAAAAGTGTCCAACGCAACTTGAGCTCCGCTTCACAGCCTACCATGGCGGTGATACGTAGCCTTCCTTGCTTGAAGTTGGTTACAGATAAATATGGATTGCAATAGCCACATACCATAAGATAGACCTTATAAGTTCATTTTTCACTTCACTTTTAGAATTATATTTTACCAGGGTATATATAAAAGCAGCCCTACAACCTGCGATAAAATATTGGAAAGTTTATCACCAAAATTTATTCGATTCTGACGTTATGTGCCTTTCACTAAAGAAGATTATTTTTCATATAACTGGCCCCAACTGTGTACTGTTGGAACACATCCAAAAGTAGATTTTAACTGTGAAACTAGCGAATGTGTATATGCGACGTTGTTTGCAAACGAAAAAACTTTGATTCAATTATCCCCTCTAATAATTCAAATGTGTTCCAAAAAGTATGTATATATTATGTCAAAATACTTGTAACTTAATAAAACAACATATTGCAATAACGTCATTACAGCTTATAAAAGTCCACTGCTGAACTGCTGAACATACACTTCCCCCAAATATTTCCCAATTTACAAATGACAAAAGGGTAAATAATTTAACATGCTCCAATTTTTCAGTAGTATGAATGAGTCGCTTCGATCGGAAAATGATTAAGTACGCACAAAATACCACACACACTCATTCTTTGTAAGAAGGATTTCTAGCTTAGCCCTCTGGGGTGACAACGGATCTGCATTTCATTTCTCGATCGAGGTGTAGGATGATGTAGACTATATAACTCTACACTAAACTACGAGTAGCTTTATTATTACGTAAAAAGTATGCTTCACATTGCGAAGATTTTGGAAAATTCTGAGGATATTGAAATCGGCGGAAAAATGAAGATGTTTTGTGTATCAAAATCCACTTCAAACTGTTATTGAAACTACCGACGGAGCAACAGTATATCGGTAGTCAAGTTCTCGCCAAAACTCGCTAATAGTGTTGCGTGTATTGACAATCGATATTGAATTTCTATTGAACTGTGAAATACCTCTAGTGTGACACCTACTATAACTCTAAAATATAGCTTAAAATTTACGTCAAAGAAAATTGTGTTATGGTCTTACTTAAAACGAAGATACTTAAAGTTAGCTATTTTGAAATGCTGAAGTTTCGTTGACAGCTTTTAAAAACAGCACTCTGTTCTCTAAAAAAGTTCACTTCTTGAAACGGAAATAGAAAGGCAATATTCATATATTCATCATCATCATCATCATTACAGCCCTTCACAAGTCCACTGCTGAACATAGGCCTCCCCCAAGCAATGCCACAAAGCACGGTCCTGAGCCACCTGCATCCATCGACTTCCTGCATGTCTTACCAGGTCGTCACTCCATCTAGTGGGGGGTCGCCCTACACTACGCCTACCGGTACGAGGCTGCCACTCGAGAACCTTTCTTCCCCATCGGGTATCGGTTCTTCGAGCTATATGGCCGGCCCATTGCCACTTCAGCTACACCGTACTAATCCGTTGGGCTATGTCGGTCACTCTGGTTTTACTGCGGATATCCTCATTTCTGAGTCTATCACGCAGAAAAACTCCGAGCATAGGCCCTCTCCATAGCTCGCTGAGCGACCTTGAGCGTCCTCATACGGCCAGCAGTGAAGGACTACGTCTCCGATCCGTAAGTCATCACTGGCAACACGCACTGGTTGTACACTTTAGTTTTCAGAGATTGAGGTATACCTGACGAGAAGATGTGTCGTAATTTCCCGAACGCTGCCCAGCCGAGTTGAATCCGTCGATTGACCTCTCGGTCGAAGTTGGACTTACCTAGTCGGACTATTTGTCCCAGGTAAACGTACTCGTCAACAACTTCGAGCATAGTGCTCCCAACAACTACCGGCATAGGTGTGACATGGACATTAAACATGATCTTTGTTTTGTCCATGTTCATCTTAAGACCTATCCGTTGGGAGACACCATTGAGGTCATTGAGCATAGTGCTATGGTCCTCCAGAGATTCTGCCATAAGGACTATATCATCGGCAAATCGAAGGTGAGTGATGTACTCGCCATTGATGTTAATACCGTATCCTTTCCAGTCCAGTAGCTTGAAAACGTCTTCCAACGCAGCGGTGAAGAGTTTCGGGGATATAACGTCACCCTGTCTTACATCTCTCTGCAGTTGGATAGGATTCGAACTCTGGTTCTGTACTCGGATAGCCATCGTAGCCCTACTGTACAAACACTTCAGCACTTCGATATACCGACAGTCAATTTGACACCGCCGAAGAGACTGTAGCACCGCCCAATCCAATCGACGGAATCAAAGGCTTTCTCATAGTCCACATACGCCAGGCAAAGTGGCAGATTGTACTCTTCGGTCTTCTGTACAATCTGTCGCAGGGTATGTATGTGGTCTATGGTACTGAAGCCTTTTCGGAAACCAGTTTGTTCGGGAGGCTGGAAGTCGTCGAGTCTGCGTGCGAGACGATTCGTAATGACTCTCGAAAACAGCACGTAGACGCGGCTGAGAAGGGAAATCGGTCTGTAGTTCTTCAAGAGAGCATTGTCGCCTTTCTTAAAGAACAAGACCACCGCACTTCTGCTCCACGCCTCCGGAGTAGTGCCACCATGGAGGACGGAATTGAAGAGCTTCTGAAGGACTTCAAGTACCGGTGTTCCACCCGCTTTCAGAAGCTCCGCTGTAATTCAATCCTCGCCTGGGGCCCTGCCGTTTTTAAGGTGCTAGAGAGCCACTCTAATCTCGCTCAGACTGACGTCCGGGATATCATCGGAGTAGTGTCGGGTAAGATTTGTCCTTTGGATCGTTACTCACACTTGCGTGTGGCTCCAACGATGATGTGTACAGCTGCCCATAGAACCTCTCAATCTCACTCAAAATCTCAGGTGTCTCGGAAAAGATTGCTGCCACACTCAGTCTTCAGCTTTGACAGTTGGCTCTTTCTGGCAGACAGATCTCTGGCAAAGACTTTGGAGCCCTGGTTCCGCTCGATCGCTTCTTTAATACGAGCAGTATTAAAGTTGCGTAAGTCTCGCTACATGCATTTGGAGATCTGTCTGTTCAGTTGCCTGTATGCTGTCAAATCTGTTGACGATTGCAGCCTCATCTTCCGTCTAACAGCCATGAGATTAAGAGTGTGATCGGAGAGTTTTTGTGTTCTTCTGCGGCGGGTCTTGCAGAACTTAGCTCCAACCGCATGGACAGTTTCCACGAGCTTGCCATTCATATCGTCCACTGCATTGCAATCTTCTAGGCACTGAAAGCGGTTACGTAACTCAAGCTGAAAAGTCTCGGGATTCTGGATCAGAGCACGAGGGGGGACGGAGCGTTGACTTCATTAGACGAGATCTCTCCAACTTTACGTTTAGGTTCAGTGTGCCTCTAACAATTCGGTGATCGCTGCCGGTTTTCACCCTTGCGATCACTGAGACATCACTGAACAGTTGGCGTCTGGTCGTCATAATGAAGTCAATCTATTTTTTTGTCGAACCGTCGGAGCCCGATCAGGTCCACATCCTGTGGGGCCGCTTCTGGAAGAAAGAGTTCATCATAAAGAGTCCCTCTGTGTCCATAAAGTTAGCCAGCTGCTGGCCTCTACGGTTCCGTTGCCCCACTCCAAATTTCCCTAACTTCAGCTCACCGCCTTCTCTTGTGCCTAGTTTTGCGTTGAAGTCTCCCATCAACACCGTGTAGTGGATTTTGGAGGAATGCATGGCTCTAGAAATATCCTTATACATTTCATTCTGTGCCGAGGTTGGTGCTTAGACCTGTATGACCTTCAGCGAATACCGTTTGGTGATTCTGAGTATCAGGTACGCGACCCTCGTCGACACACTCCCAATCTTTACAACGTTGTTGACGAGAGACTTGTGGACGATAAATCCGACACCTCCTTGGGACAGATAGTCGCCCTCCCGGTGATAGAACAAGTTGCCGAACTCGAGGATTACCGTGTCCTCCCCCTCTCTTCGGACCTCAGATAATCCAATAATATCCCAGCGCAAATTGTCTACCTCTTCCTCCAGCTCCAGTATCTTCTCGTCAGTCCTCAGGGTGCGTGCGTTATACATTGCCAGGTCGAGTCGTCGTAGGTGGCAACCGAACCTCCACCGGAGATTCTTAGCACCCCCTACCCCGCCGTTACCATGGTCGTCACCGTAGCCAGGAATAGCGGGGCCGCCGGGGACTGGGGGCCGTTTATTTGCGTCGTTGCTCATGGGGGGATATTTGCCATAGTTGCTACGCTTGGCGAGCGGGTTGGCAACCGCAGTTTTTTATTATGTTATTGTTGTTATTAGGAAGATGCTGCTGCCCATCTCCTTTTTGTGTCCCTCTGTCGCCTCTTGTGACACCTACGGGAAGATATGGGGTAGTGGATATTCTCAATCGCCACTACACGGTGATATTCATATATAGAAACATATTATGATTATTATTTATTACAATAAAAAGTGTAAGGTACCGTATAGTTGTGGTACAAAAATCCAGTAATTTATTACGTCCTGTGGTTTTTATACGTGGGAGAGGCACGCTGCAGCTATATTATGGTTGTAGCACGAAATGGGTCGGCTCGATCGGGGAAGGACCGCGCTCTCACAGAATACCAGCGTAAAATAGTAGCTTAATGCTGCTGTGTTTCTTATGGTAAGTGTAGAGATCTGGAGACCCTTTTTTACTGGAAACGAGGCATTCCATCTTAGTCCTCAGGAGTGACAACGCATCTGCGTTTTGATTCTTAATCGAGGATAAGTGAAGATATTTATGGGCCACAGCATCCACTTATCATCAGGTGGACTGTGTGCTCGTTTGTCACCCTTATTCTATAAAAAAGAGGCGACTTTTGGAAATGCCAGGGAAAAATTTCGGCTTCCGACAGATGGCGGTATAAACATCTCGCGTGACGTCTTAATCGCAGACCTGCTACGGGCAGCAGCTTCAAAAATGCTAGACGTCTGGCACTGCTGTCGTAAATCCGTCTGTCAAGCGTGACGATAAAGCCAATTCTCCGTAAAACGTTTGGGGGCCAACTCCAGCAGTGGCCTATTAGATATAGTGCATCGTAGTGCACTCCACTGGTTGACGGCTTTGGAGGAAAATCTATCCAAACCCCATGAATCTATATTTACAGACTGAGAGAGCAGCATAACTAATATGATAGTGTTAGTTCTGCGTTCTATTCCTTTCTCAACAGACTTCGAGAAAAGGAGGAGGTTCTCGACTGTTTTTTTATGTGTGTTCTTTCAGATACCTTTTTTCTAGGTGAACCTATTTTATTGATTCTTTTTTTTATTTGAAAGGTGATACATCTCGTGTCATATACTTCAAAAAACCGGTAGTTTTTGAATTATACTTATAATGTGTATTTAATTGATTTAGACTAAATCGACGATGTTTTCATTTTATTTATATTGAAGTTGGTAGTAAATTTTTCATTTTACTACTTGGATGGAATGTTTCGTATCCAGTAAAAAGCGTCTCCAGTTCTTTATTCTCGCCATACGAAACATAGCATCATTAAGCTGCTATTTTATGTCGGGAATTTGTATTACAACCATAATACAGATGTAACATGGCTCTACCGCATTGATATGCCTTCAGTTTCATTCATTTATACCTACCTGCCCAGCCTGGTGAGTACAGGTAAATCGCATAAGAAATCCAGATTAAAGATATTTTCCTAATTAAGACTTTACTAATTACTAATCGTGCATATTCTTCTCCTAGATGGCAGAACATGTAGGGTTGTTCAGCCCATCAAATTTGTGTTTAATAACGTTTCGTTACAGTAAGGATATCCGCTGTAAGACATCCAGTAAGCTGATGTGGCAATGGGTTGGCCCGGCCCTATTGCTCCAAGAACCGACAACAGATGGGGAAGAAAGGTTTTCGAATGGCAGTCTCGTACCAGTTAGAGAAATGTAAGGTGGATCACTACTAGATGGAGTGAAGACCTACTGGTTTAATTGCTAACGTTGTTATCAAAAGTAAAGTCATTTTGTAGTATGTACGTATGTTTTCTGCCGTCAAACGGCAGTGCACGTACTGCTGTGTTTCGGTCTGAAGTATACAGAGAGTCAGTATAATTACACGCTTTAAGACATTCCATCTTAGTCCTCAAGTTACTGGTTGAGGTGTTTACGGGTTATAATAGCTACTTACGATCAAGGCCTTCACCCAGCAGCGGGACGTATGTATAGGTTCATGTTAAAACTCTACTTTTTACTTATAATTTATGATGATTTAATATAAAAAAAAAACTTTAAGCTTTAGGCAGTCGTAAGTTGTTGTCTGATTTTACTAAATCCTTTATAATGTTGTTTTTACACTGTACCATAGGTTTTACGAAAGTAAATAATAAAGGTCATAATTTCACATTCTGAAGTTAGCGCAGAGACATAGTGTGAAGAATAATTAAAACTTTGACTTCAGAATGCGAAATTATATGATTCTATTTTATTTTTTGAAATTGGTATTTATTTTTTATCAAAACTTATTTTTTTAACTTGTTTGAATAGACAAAGGAATTTCAAAATATGAATGTTTTTAAATAATTACATAAAAAAATTGCTCCCCTATATTGCATCCTTTGGGAATTAATTCTTTTCTTCAAATTTTTTGGGATCACTCTTGAATACAAAATAAATCATCTAATCTGTTCAAAATTGATAAAGATATTGCGAAGTATACATATAATAAATAATACAATAAAAAATTTTGTACAACCGACTTCATTATAAATAAAATAAGAACATCATAAATGCATTCGAAGTCAATTAAATACGCATTATTTAAGGATAACTCAAAACTTATATTTCAGATCTTGATCAAATTTATATGGAACCACACGAGATGCACCAGCTTTCAGATAAAAAAAGAATCATCAAAATCGGTTCATCCAGAAAAAATTTCTAAGGTAACATATTATACTCGTATACAAAACATACAGTGAATTTAATACCTCCTCCTTTTTGAACTCGGTAGAAACACATTTAGTCGCTAATATTCGCTTGGGTTGAAGAAATTTTAAAATTAAAAACAAACAAGGTTTTCGGCTTCATTTGTTTATATTAGGCAAATACATATTCTGGCAGTATGCCCGACGCACATCGCAGCTGTTACTTAGTGAAAATAATCAGCCTTCATTATTAAACAAATGTGGACATTAAAATAATTTATCGGCTTCGAATTAAAGTACTTTCTGTTTACATATTTCTCTGACAATGTTTATGCGTATCATTTATAAAGCCATTTTAATCGGCTGCGTTTGTAGTTGAAAATAATAAATCTAATTATGGTAACACACACCTACGAGTACAAAGTGTATTTTTTTTTATTATATGCGAGCAGCTATGCAGGTCTAGGTAAAGAGACCAGTATCACTGCGACCTAAAAGATCTATTGTGATCGCTGCTATGGCTATAGTTCACAGCTAAGCCATATGTCTTCAATGAATCGAAGGAATTGCTTAGCTGTGAGCAATTTCACTTCTTCTGGGCGGAGAAAATAGTGTCCCAGATGAGTGTTACGTTTGCACATTAAGGGTTCGCAATCGGTTAGGATGTGTAGAGGCGTTTCTTCCGTTATGGAACAGAACCGACACATCCTTGAGTTGCTTAGTCCCAGGATGGACATGTGCTTTTTAAGACAACAATGTCCAGTTAGGGCACTTGCCAGAACGCGCAATTTATTTTTACTTAATCCCAGGGCTTCTGAAGCGAATTTACAATCAAAGGCCCGGATTAAGGTTTTAGAATGTTTTAAGCCTGGTGTGACAGACCAGATCTTAAGTGATTTATTGTGATAAAGAGTTTCAAGGGTCAATCTGGCTAGGCTTCTTGAGATTCCACAAAATGGCTCGGGTCCAAATTGTGTGCACTTTGAGCCCTCCCGTGCAAGTTTGTCGGCAAATTCGTTGCCTACAATACCCTCGTGAGTCGGGACTCGGAACCCATCTTAAAACGACTCTGTTGTTACAACCCAGGGCGTTTAAATAGTTCACGCAGTCTCCAACTAGCTTTGAGTTCACTAAGTTTGATCTCAGCGCTAGCAGTGGTGCTTGACTATCAGAGTTTATGTAAATTTTATGGTTGGCGTAGTGTTTTTACAGATTGATTTCGCGAATATTTCTTCATGGAAGATAGAGGTTTATCTACCCAAATTCATACTAAGTTCATCCTTCCCCGTAAATTCCAAAGCCTACGTCGAGGCCCATTTTAGACCCATCGGTATACCATATGACGCTACCGACCTCACAGATAACCTGGCCATTCAGCCAGTCTTCTCTGGAGGGTAATTCCACTATATACTTTTTATCATGCATAAGACCGGTGATTCCTTAATTGAGTCATGCACGGATCTCAATCTGTAGGAGAGCAAGCTCAGACCGCCCTGGGCGTTAATCATATACAAACTAGCCCTCGCCTCCTTGTCTAGATAGAGATCAAGGGGCGTTAGGCATAGAAGTGCATTAAGAGCCGCTCCAGGTGATGATCGCATAGCTCCAGTTGCCATTAGACAGGCAGTCCTTTGTAGACTATTTAGTCTGTCCGCAGACGTCTTTTGGTTGGCCTTGTTACACCAGACAATAGAGGCGTAAGTGAGAATCGGCCTCACTGTGGTGCTGTACAGCCATAGGACCATACTGGGACGCAAGCCCCAGTTGTTCCCGACCAAACGACTGCACATACCTAAAGCAATTTTTGCCTTATGGCATAAGTTGCTAAGGTGAGAGTTCCAAGTTAGTTTTTGGTCGATTGTTACGCCCAAGTACTTAACTTCCGTGGAAAATGGTACTTCTTTACCATTAAGTTTTGGTTGGACTAATTTGTCCAACCGTCTCTTTTTGGTAAAGGGTATTATAACAGTTTTATCAGCATTAACTGATAAACTGTTGTCCCTACGCCAGTTATTTATGGTGTTTAGCGCTCTTTGTATTATTGACGATAAAGTACTTTGGCAAAAGCCCCTCGCAATGATCACGAGGTCATCAGCATAACCCAATGTGTCAATGCGTAGGTCTGCCATTTTGCACAATAGTTGGTCAACCGCAAGAGTCCAAAGAAGGGGTGACAAAACCTCCTTGTGGGCAGCCTCTTATGGTTGCAACGTCAATCGAAGTTTGAAATAGCGCTATTTTTGCCTTTATGTTTAAGAGCATCGACTTCACCCATCTGATGGTTGTGGGGTCAACATTTTTAGATGTTAGGCCCCCAATCAGCAGTGATGTGGGGCTACTGTCGAAGGCACCCTCAATATCTAGAAAGGCACGAAGAGCTATTTCTTTACCCTCCAGTGCTTTTTCGACCCTGTCAATGACACTGATCAGGGCTGTTTCCGTAGATTTGCCTCTGCGGTAAGCATGCTGGTTGTAATGTATGGGCCTCGTAGCTAGAGCTACATCCCTTATATATCTATCTACCTATAACCTTTTCCAATGTCTTAAGAAGAAAGGAAGATAGGCTTATAGGTCTAAAGGACTTTGGCAAAGCGTAGTCCTTTCTATCAGCTTTAGGTATAAATAGAGCCTTGACAATTGTCCATTGTTCTGGAATATATCCTCATGCAAAACTTACTCTGAAGATTTTCACCAGATAAGGAAGAAGGATGTCGATACCCCTCTGTAGTTGGATGGGAATTATTCCATCCTCCCCGCTTGATTTAAATGGTTAAAAGGAGTCAACAGCCCATTGCACCAGGTTTGGCCTTATTATCTTTGCAGCCCTACGCCAGTCCTCATTGCAAGGCCTTCGTAGGGCTCCGAAAGAGTTCAAGGCCGAAGTCTTGTATGACCCTGGTAAATGGATAGACGCTAGTAACTCCAATGTTACTGTTTCACTATTAGTGAAGTTACCATCCGGCTTTTTAAGAAGCCCGATCTGATTAGGTTTAGCTTTCGATAGCATCTTGTGTAGTCTTGCACTGCGAGGCAAAGACTCATCTTCCTCGCATAGCTTCCTCCACGATGCTCTCTTCGCTTTCCTGATTTCTTTATTATATTCAGTTAGGGCTGCACTATAAATATCCCACTCTTTGGTTTTCTTAGCCCTATTAAATAGTTTCCTGGTCTTTTCCCTAAGGTCTTTCAGCTTAGAATTCCACCAAAAAACTTTTCGTGTCTGAGCGGTTTTGACGGGACAACTGTCCTCGAAGGCTTCACGGATACCTACGGTTACTGTCTCCGTCGCTAACTCCAGACCTTCAATTGTTTTGATGCTTTTAGGAAACGTTTCCAAATTCCTCCTTAGGCTATCTCTGTAGATATCCCAGGAGGTCGCTTTCGGATCCCCAAAAGTAACGGTTTCAAAGGTTGGTGATACTACAATCACAAACTTAATGTGCTTGTGATCAGACATCGAGTTTTAGCTACTAACATGCCAGTCATTTATCCGCCTGGACATGTTATTGGTAGCAAAGTTTATGTCTAACACTTCTTGCCTAGCACGCGTTACAAAGGTTGGTGTACAACCTATGTTTAAGCTTACCAGGCGGTTGGAGATGAGAAAATCATAAAGTAACTCAACTCTTTCGTTGATGTTGGTGCTTCCCCAGGCTGTGTGGTGAGCATTAGCATCACAACCCACCACAAGTTCGGCGTTGTGTTTTCGGGCGAACTCCGCCACTCGCTCTAACTCGATGGTAGGATCTGCGTTCTCGCCGGAAAGATAGGCTGAGCAAATGATTACTCTGGCCCCTGTGCATCCCTTGAGATTTATGAAAGCTGTAACCAGGTCATCATTGCAGTACTCTGGAACAGCTAAAAGTTCAATATTTTTATTATAAATTATACAAGCTCTGGGTTTGGTATTGACAAGACTGCCTTTGGTATTGACAAGAATCTTACCGGCAGCCTACAATCCCAGAACTTGACCGTTGGCCACCCAAGGCTCTTGTATAAGGGCGAGGTCAATGTTGCACTCTGCAAAGCAAACCTCCACCACGGCAAAAGCAGCTGCTGCATGGTGAAGATTTGCTTGGAGGACCCTCGTCTTACTCTTGGGTTTAGCCATTTATGGGCGTGGGGGCAGGGGTCTTTTCCGCCTGTTGAGGACGAGGACGTCCTTTGCCTGCGAAATTGACCCCAGCCATACCTTTCGTCAAACCACTCCCACCTCCCCTCCTCCCCCGGCCGGGACGACATCAGCGGGGGCCGTCGGACCGAGGCGAAATCTGCGCCTGGGGTCTTCGTCACTCTCACCGGTGGCGTTTCAGCCTCACCCCGAGAGGTGGAGGGCTGGGGGGATTGGGGTTGGGGTTGGGGTCGTTCGGGCTCCATTGCCGCGTCAGAGCCTCCTTGACTTTAATAGTTATCATCTCAAAGCCGAGGATGACTGCTGCCTGCCTTCCGAAGAGCCTCCGCCGATGGCTCGTCCAGAGAAAAGGTTACTAGGAAAACATTCTCCTCGTTCCTACGGTGGAGGATTCTCCAGAGCTTAGTATGGAGCCCTTCATTTTGTGCCCTCAACAGCACAGCCACCTCCTCTGGAGAGTCAGCATCACTACGAGGCAAGTAGGTAATGCCCAGCTGAGGCTTAGGCAGTTCGCCCTCGGGTATTACCGAGAGCTCTGCTTCCGGCCAGGGTTTTAGTTTTCCGATTTCATCCACAGTCCAGTCCTGGATTGCCTTATTCAGGCACGTTACCAGAATCTAACCTGGCTTGTGCGTGAAACCCGAAAATTTTGGACACATTCCCGGTTTCGACCCACAGGCCGTCTTAGCGACGGCCCGTGTTAGTGCCCCGTGGACCAGCCGCATCTGCTCCACACTCGTAGGATTCGAATTGCGAATCCAATACGCGCGGAGCCAGCTACGGCACTGAAGCTGAGCTTCTTCTCCTCCGTTGCCAGCTTCACAGTCTTCCTGGGCTGGTCTTTGGGGGACTCTTCCTCAGACTGACCGCGTTTTTTCGCCTTTGGAACTGGGGGAGGCTTGGGCAGAGGAATTTCGTTCCAAGGCTTCTGACAGAGAGAGAGGGCCTCTTCGGCTCCAATCTCAGCTGCTATCAGCCTTCGGTACCTTTTCCTCGCTGCCCCACTAAGATTATAAGGCCTAGCGAACTTTTTCTTTCCCCTCCCTGGTTCGTTTCCGATTTTGGTTCGGCTACAAACGTGCCCTCCAATTCACGGCTCGTCCCAGGTTGGGGCGCACTGTTGAAGGGTGTTGGTGAGGCTAAAAGAGCCTCTTCCAAACCTGCAGCTAATTCCATTAAAGGAGACTTTTCATTATCTTTTACAAAATGTCGGTTTTCATCCATTTTGTTCCCACGAATAGCTAGGGAAATACTTGATCACCCCCGGCAAAGCCCCGCATGCCGAGGGAAGGGCTAAAATACTACCCAAATCGCCCTGGTCTCGGGTAGGCACCGTTTGTGACTGGATTCCCTCCAGCCACGCATCCATCGGTACGGTACGCTTGACACCTTGGATTGGGTTATGATAGGAAAAGGGGGAGGGATAAAAGAAAAGAAAAAGGGAATCGTCCGAGTTTCTGTTCTGTCTGTTTCCTATTGAACCAGACCACATAACAGGCGGCAACCACGTGAAGGAGAACTCCTCAGACTTGCCCTGGGGATCAACACGACCTGCGCTCTCCCCCAGAGCCATATGCCAACTGCTCGCCGGACAGGAGAGCAGAATAGGTGTTAATCTAGTCCTATTTATAATATCAAAAAGTTAGGAGTAGACTAACCCCCGCCCGTACAAAGTGTAGCCTGAGTGGGGAGATTTCGGCAGGGCGTGCGGAATAGAGACACGTTTCTCATACAGATCAAGCGGCGAGCACTCAGTATGTATGTTGTGTATGTGTTGTCATGACGAACACACTGAAGCATTACCCTAAAGCTTATAATGAAATGAAGCACTACCCTAAAGCTTGCGATATACCAAGGTTGCACTAAAAGTGTC